>JAWQFJ010006340.1:127500-132190 GCA_034096865.1 Theodoxus fluviatilis | reverse complement strand
CTCTCCTCCACGTACATTTATTTCAGCTAGGTCTTTTGTGTTATATCTCCTCGTTCCCTCTTTCTCTCTCTCACCCTCCTCCAAGAACCCTCTTTCAGATAACGTTTGAGAATGCCTGTTTTGAAATCCCTTCCTCTCCCCCGCCGATACTCCTCAGTCCATTCTGTTGCACCCTGCTGCATCCTACTCTTTCCCCTCACACCCTTTCCAGGGCTACCACGACTACACCGCCGGCCACCCCATTTCTCTCTACCCGACCCCTTCCTCTCTTCCCCTTCACCCCACTCCCAACCACCCCCAACCCCTCCACACATACATTCTATCAAACGCTACCCACTCCCCCGTATTCTTCCAACGCCCCGGATGACCCAGACATCCTCGAACTCCGCTTTAGTGAATGGAAGTGCGGTCTCGAAAACAACAACCGATATATACGTCTTCGGGAGGCTTCCAGATCGAAGGGTAGTGTGACCAAAGGGCAGAAAGGCCAGCACTGTGAGGAGCAGACTTAAGAAGACATGAGATAGGATTAAAGGAATAACAAGAACAGAAAAGGGCAAGAGCACCAGGAGGAGGAGGAGGAGGAGGAGGAGGAGGAGGAGGAGGAGGAGGAGGAGGAGGAGGAGGAGGGGACGAGGAGGAGGAGGAGGAGGGGAGGAGGAGGATAAATAACAGCAAGAGCAGAATGAGCAGGAGTAGGAGGAAGAGCAGGAGGAAGAGAAGGAGGATGAACAGGAGGAGGAGGTACAGCAGGAGCAGAAGAATCAGGAGCAGAATCTAAGGTTGGAGGAGTAGAGAGGAGGAGCAGTTGTACGAGAAGCATATGCTGAAAGAGCAGAAGGAGCAGAGAGAATAAAAGGAGTTAGATGCGAAGCAGCAGTCACAGTTTCTGCACATCAATTACCCCCCCCCCCCCCCCCCCCCTGATAGGTATGAGTTCAAGTCAAACTCAAAGAACAACTGGGAAGTCACAATTCAAATGCCAGCAACGGTGATGATCTCTGTGTAGTTTGCACACTGACTTCCTAACAAGTTTTGTTTTAAGTTTACTGTAATGTAAGCTTCAAATGTGTAATGTCCATGCAAACACAAACATTTCATACAGTGTGCTCTGCCAAGCAACTTCCTCATCAGCAGGATTGCTTTGGCACTTTGTCTTCTTACTTTCGTAGTGGTATTCCTACAGTACCTCGAGCAGTACCTTCGAGCCAGCAGGATGTGTTTTGGGGTCTGAAAAATGCGAGGACACGCATCCTGTCAAAACCTATCCCGAACCCTCTAATTCACAGTAGGGCAAACGCCAATGACATTTGCTGCTTTTGCACTGTTGATCCTACATGTCTCGATTAAACCTCATCCCTGTCAATGCCAAACCCACACACGACGTGGTGATAATAAACACTGCATGTTTGCACGTGGCCAACCGTGTGTCATTCTGCGTAGTTCGAAGGCATGCGAAGTCTCCAGTGGACTAGAATGCCAGGGTGTATGGCTTCAGAATTGTCTTTTTGACTTTGTTTCCCTACAACAAAGGAGTGATATCGCGTGTGCGAGCAAGCGGCAAACAGCTGTTTACTTCCTTGCGCGTGGCGATTAGCAGACACGGGAGACTAGGTAGCTCGAGAATCCTCTTGAAGCCATAGATGCCGCTTGCAGTAGCGATGGCCTAATGCCATGCAGGGCAGTCGTGATTGCCAGCCAAAAAAACAACGGCCAGTTGCATAATGATAAAGGCTATAAGGATTCTGAAATTCCCGTTTCTTGTCTGTACCAATACACGCATATCCATAGGGAACTTCGAGCTAGGATTAGTAAAACGATAGATTACATCATTCCCGCTGCGAAAGACTAGGATTTCGAGTGCCAATTCAGCCACTGCTGTGAAGGAGATGCATGAAATACGTCACCCAGTTAAACGAAAGGTTGCGTTTGCAGTGTCGGTAATATTATGTGTGCAGCAGGGGTTCTCGGTTCGTTTCCCACTGCAGCAATCTGGTCGTCAAAGTCACCAGCATTAGCGACATTTAGTGAGTGTTCATGGAATGGTCGTTGTATGACTGTACGTAGTAGTTAACACGTCTTTTGACAATGCTCTTTCCTATTATAAATCAGGAACACTGTGCCTCTTCCTTTGCACACAAAGAGTTAAAGTCTTGCCGTGACACTTTATTCCACACCTAGTTCGAACTTAACATTATCCTTTACTGCTAAAGGTTTTCTTGATTATATCTATCACAACGGACGGGTACCTGATGGCAAATTCGGACGCTGCATGCTAGAGGGAAAGATGGAAGAAGAAAAAGGATGAACAACAGGAGGAGCATATGTATCGATCGTAGGAGCAGCAATTTCTGAAATACCAGATGATGACAGCTGGTGCAATCACCGCTAGGAAGGAGGTGCGTAAAATCTTTCAGCCAATCAGAAGTGAGGAAGCGTGTGCTTTGAGAGGAAATTCCCCTTCCGGGAATTCCCTCCTTGCCAGCTTTAGAGTGACTTGCCTTCTTGCTCGCTGGCGTTGCAGCCCTCTCCAGAGCGTCTGGAAAAAAGAACAAGATCACGTGAATAGCGAGTGAGATACACAATACGTGCATTTCATCATTTCCTTATTTGACCCTAGTTCTTTCTGCTTTACTGTGCGAATTCAGAATAATAGTTTCTCAATAGATAAACAGTGGATTCCACAATCTTACTGTTGATTGATGTGCCGTGAAACACATTTCAGCCGCATGTCTTAAGCTGGAGAAAATGTGGATCTTGTACGAGCGAACATAATGCATGGAGGCGTGATGTCCACAAGAGGCAAGCAAGGGAATGTCAGGAGAAACAGGAGCAGGAACGGAGGCAGAAATACGGGGGGAATGCAAAGAGAGTGCCGAAAATCCATACTTCTGACTATTGACACGAATTTAATTCCTTCGGGACAGCACTTTTATCGCACGGTAGCTGTTGCACTGCAATAGTTATGCCGTTATACAACTTTGATTGCAATCTTTACTCATGTCGGTTCTTCAAGGCCCCAGAAATCCGGCTCAGGCTACTATAATAACATGCTCTGCGTCTCTGAAAAGCGGGGTCGTTTGTTTGTTTGCATGTATCACAGCCTTTAGTTGCATGTGCCCTCTGCATGCCTTGCATACTCGTTTATCTCTATATACATACTTGTTTACCCTCGGGCGCTAGGCAAGTTGCATTCAACAAGGCGGGGTAACTCGAGAAGCTTCCAGAACCAGGCTCTCGATAGCGTCTCTTGCTCAATACTGCGCAGCCTGCGGACGTGCAGGCAGCAACAAAGCCTGGCTGCCTGCAGCGAATAGGTCTCAAGAGACGTTGCCAGGTTTCCCACGTCTGTTTTTTGCACGTGACCACCTTGAACCAATCAGAGGAGACGGTCCGTATGAATGGGGGTGCAGGCTCGCTGGAGGGACAGCCCTCTGTAACTATTTTTAGGATGAGTTAGCGTTTCATTCACAAAAGTCTACTTGGAGTAGACGATGACACAACCTCTGAGCGTAGGAAACCTCCTGACCACTACTGATTCCCGAATTTTCCAAGCAAGTTTTGCTTATATTACGACTACAAATACTTTTCAACGTACCTTAATCGTACGTTTGGACAACTCACAGTTTGCTTCACTTTACTTCACTCTTTGCAAACCTTCAAACCAGGCGTGGAAGATAATTATGTGCTTTCTGTTTATGACAGAATTGTAAAGCACGCAAAACTTGTTATGTATGCATCGTTTATCTGCAACTGCAGTGCCAAGACAACGCAGTGTACCTCACAACGGCCATTCCAGCTGGTACCGGACCGTCTATAACGATCCGAAACTCGGTCGGGTGTTGATCGCAGGAAAAACAAACATACATGTACTAGGTGACCTGTTTTCCTACATGGCTTGATCTAAAAAAGGCAGAAGAAAAAAAACTCCATGGATATTAAATTGTATTTTTTTGCTTCTCTTCAGTCACGGATGTTCCACTTGCTGTTTTCTCTGTTTTTGGAAACTGTATTTGAAATAGACCGGAAGATTCTTCAATAAACCGTTCGATCGTTCTCTCTCTCTCTCTGTCTCTCTCTCTCTGTCTCACTCTCTCTCTCTCTCTCTCTCTCTCTCTCTCTCTCTCTCTCTCTCTCTCTCTCTCTCATAGACCGCTGTAAAAGCGATCCCTGTTTTTGAACTCTCTGACGCAAACAGGCCGAACTTGGCAGTGCATGCAGCGCAGTACAAAAAGGGCAACACCCCAGTCTCTACCAGTGTCTGCTTTGATCGACCCACACCAGGCCCTACACGCAGTCGTCTCTACTCACTCCGTGCACTGCCCGTTCCAGCTGGCTTGTCCCTTGAGGCGGAGATTGCAGTATGGGAGGGCGTGGGTGCTGGACGTTTCGCCCCATTTTCGGCTCATGGACGTTTCGCCCCAAACCACTTCGCCCCACATTCTAGGGTTAGGGTTAAGGTTAGGGTTAGGGTTAGGGTTAGGGTTTGGATAGTGGGGCGAACCGGCAAGAATGTGGGGCGAAGTGGTTGGGGCGAACTTGCAAATGGGGCGAAAAGTCCATGAGCCGAAAATGGGGCGAAACGTCCATGAGCCGAGGGCGTTACTCTTCCTGTCTGGTGAGGGGAAGTGAGAGTGCATGCGTTTTCTGCACTAGGTAGATGTGCACACCAGCTTTCATTGAACTCGTC
>JAWQFJ010006340.1:112500-122500 GCA_034096865.1 Theodoxus fluviatilis | reverse complement strand
GACTGATGGAATTCGCGATTGAGAGATGTGACGATACTGGACCAGTCGCCTGGTAGTCAAGAGTTCGAATAACCTGAAGATTCCCCGACCCCCCCCCCCCCCCCCCCCCTCTCTCTAGAGACAGTGCAGATGCCCATATATCAGTGGTGGAGTAATCGCATTCTGTCTTCACGGTTTGAAAACTCGTTTGAGAATGATTTAATGTTATGATTAATTGCTGTATATAGATTTGAAAACATTAAAAATGATATCGAATTAATAAATGTCTGTCTGTCTGCCTGCCTTCCTGCCAGCCAGCCTGCTTGCCTGCCTCCCTGCCTGTCTGTCTGTGTGTCTGTCTCTCCCACATGAAAATTTACTATAGAATTCTGGGCAATGTTGAACATATACTTTAATATATTTGCTCGCTTTTGTTTGTTTTTCGGATGTATTTGCATGTGAGATATGTATGAAGGCTAAATATGCAATTAAACATCCTTGCTGTTACGTACAATTTGCTTTCAGCTAGCTCCTTAGACCGTAGTTTGTGATTGCAATTTCAGTGTTTTTAAATAAGCATGATTATGCATGTATGTGTCTTGAGGAGTAGAAAATATTGTTTGCTGTATTTTATAATAATAAAAATTTATTATATTTATAATGCGCCTTATCCAGTGGTTCTAAGCGCACTTAGGCCTCGGTTTATTAGGGTCTCATTCGAAGGACCTGGGGAGAGGCCCTGAGGAGGGCCGTTTGGTAGCCCTAAAGAGGGCCATTTTGCAGAACCTGGATGAATCACCGTCTGATGACGAGCCTCTGGTAAACATTAGAGGAGCCCTCCCACAGCTAAAGAACCAGATGGATCCCCAGCAAGAAATTCAGGACCTGAGGGACAAACTGGCTGATCTGGAAGAGGAAAACAAAGCCCTTAGAAGAATACTAAGATTAACACAGTGTAAGTAAAATGAGTGAAACTAATTTTTGAATTGCTTGATAAGTGTGAGTCATTGTAATGAGTAATGTAACTTAGGCCAGGAGCTGGATGTAATCCACTGGTTCATTGAATCACAGTCAAATACTGAACCCTTGGTTTAAAAAAAAATTGGAACCAGGTAGCTTAAGAATTTAAAGCGTGCTGATGGAGCTGCTGGTTCAACTTCAACACATTAGTACCACCTCTGGTCTACTTGATCCCTCTATACCACTGGGGATAGGAGACCAACAACAGCAGTAGTAGTAGTAGTAGTAGTAGTAGTAGTAGTAGTAGTAGTAGTAGTAGTAGTAGTAGTAGTAGAAGTAGAAAGTAGAGGCATTTCTTCATAAACCATTTGGCTTTGATTGTACCAACATGAGAGTGAAATGTACAATAACAAATTACTGTTGATGGTCTGCAGTGATACTGCTGAGGAACAGTTATGTGACCTGAGTGAAAATTGTCCTTCTACAATCTGGTAAGATACACATATTCTGTCATTTTCAGAATATTTTGTTCATGGTTTGACTAAATGATGACGTGGCTAATTAATAATTTTCCTGATTGAAATGTCCTTTTTCTTGAAATATACTTTTACATCCTGAGCCTATACTAATGCTGTTCTTTTTGTTATTTCTTATTTTTACAGTGGCTGCTGAGATACTAGACAGGCTGGAGAATTGCCTGTAGAGCAACACAGCATCTCAACCAACATTTTCTGTACTGAGAGAATCGAAGCCAAGTCCTCTCCATCCCAGGAGCCCGCTTGTCAGCCGGCCACAAACACCTTCTCTGACCCCTGACAACAAAGGACTGCAACTGGAAGAAGCTTTGGTGCCTGGGCAAATAGCTGTAAGTTGTTTACGTGCATCAGTGACTAAATGCGTGGAATTTCAAAGTTGTGTATTATGATCATTTTGCAAGGCAAATTCAGTGGGCACAATTTTGCTTCTTCTTCTCAAATGACGTCACACTCAGAGTCCAGATCTTGTGAGGAAGTGTGCTGTCCTGCTAAGCTGGTCCAACGGTCCACACAGTTTCCCTCGAGGCATAGAGCCTGACGCAGCATCTGCCTGGCAGGACCTCACAGGGCGAGCTCCATTTCTAAAGTTTTCATGCCAAGATGCATGATGGCAAAGATGCTTGGTGTCATTGTTGTTAGAGTGCACCGTGCTGCCTGACACCTCCGACTTCAGCATTCGAGGTATCTGTCAGGGTAACCTCATCCTTAGCTCCTGGTCAATAGGCCCTTCCCTGGGAGCACAGGGGACGTCATTTTGTCTGGCCTCTACCCTTTGACCTGTCCGGTTTGGGTGACCCTATTGGGAGCTACTGCTCCCACAGGCATAGGTCTAGGGGTCATTGAGACATGAAAGCTCCTTGACCATGACAAGGTATCGGTCCTCCAAGGAATATATTTTTGCTGTTTTGAGGAGTTCTATTAGCAAGTCGGAAATAGGTGCCTCATAACCTTGTTTGTGCTCTGTTAACACCCAGTGTTTTCGGGTTTTTGGGGTCTTTTTTCCACAGCCCCTGGATTCTGCACTGGTGATTAAGTCATCACATGCCTCCAAGCAGAAGTTCGTGAATGACGTGCTGCAGGGAATGTTTGAGAATGATTACCTTGCAAGTCATTCCCTTTCGGGCACTGTAAGACCAGGTGCCAGGAGTGGAGAGGGGAAACCAGGGCTTCCCACCAGTGTGCTCCTGCAAATCATCGGTAAAGTCATCCATATGTCATTCATACAATTTTGTGTGATGAATTAGGCATAGATCACTTGCATGACTAAATGCAAGTTGATCTTTGTAGTTTGTGCATCATATACATCTTTTGCAACATTTTAGGTAGATTGAACACTGTGCATGATTTATGAAACTGCATGTAACTGGAGAATGATAAAAAATTTGCCCGATTTGATTTAACCATGCATTTGACAATCTTATTTACATGAATGAATGTTTGATTGTAACATTATTCTTGTAATTGCGTGATGAAAATGTTTAAAGAAAATAGGTAAGATCATAGAATCCAGTGGCTCTTAATCATTTTACTATAGTGTTTGTGAAAAATACTAATACATCTTTTGTATTTGTCATTTTTTGCATGATTGCATGTCGCAATCCACTCCTGCATGAAGCACCGGTGGGACCAAGAGCATATGGTACAGTTATAATGATTTTATATTAAAATTTAACCTTTTTTGTCCTTCCTTCTGGAAAACCTCACATACCATAAGACCATCTTAAATTATCTTTCATTCCACTAGAATATTTTAAAACAAATGATTCATAATTATATGTGTGTATATATATCTGTATATATATATATATATATATATATATATATATATATATATATATATATGTGTGTGTGTGTGTGTGTGTGTGCGTGTAGAAAGAGTTGAATTTTGTCTAAAATAAGCTACTACACATCATTAGAATTGGTCACATTAACATCTTTTTATGTCTTTCAGCAACTGTGAAGAAAGAATTTCCAGGCACAACATAGGTGGAAATCAGAAGCAATGTGAGACAGAAGTTAAAAAATGCTACAAAAGAAAATCCTGAAATGGTATGCTATAGAATCTACTATAGTATTCTATAGACTTTACTATGGTATTCTATAGAATCTACTATAGTATTCTATAGAATTTACTATGATATTATATAGAATTTACAATAGTATTCTATAGAATTTACTATATTATTCTATAGAATTTACTATGGTATTCTATAGTTTTTACCATAGTATTCTATAGAATTTACTATAGTATTATATAAAAGTTACTATGTATTCTATAGTATTTACTATAGTATTCTATAGTATTTGCTCTCTCTCTCTCTCTCTCTCTCTCTCTCTCTCTCTCTCTCTCTCTCTCTCTCTCTCTCTCTCTCTCTCTCTCTCTCTCTCTCTCTCTCTCTCTCTCTCTCTCTCTCTCTCTCTCTCTCTCTCTCTCTCTCTCTCCTCCCTCCCTCCCTCCCCACCCCCACCCTCTCCCCCACCCTCTCTCTCCAACCCACCCACCCTCTTACTCTCATTCTCTCTTCCCTTCCTCCCCCTTTCCCCAGCTCTCCCCCCCCCCACTCTCTCTCTCTCTCTCTCTCTCTCTCTCTCTCTCTCTCTCTCTCTCTCTCTATCTATCTATCTATCTATCTATCTCTCTTACCACATTTGAATATTTTGCCTCAAGGTCTGAATGTAAGAAAGGCACTACTGCCTAATTCACTACCCTTGTAAAATAAAGTTCGTTCGTTCGTTCGTTCGTTTGTTCGTTCTCTCTCTCTCTCTCTCTCTCTCTCTCTCTCTCTCTCTCTCTCTCTCTCTCTCTGCAAAATTAATATGAACTGGTGTTGGAAGAAGGGCGTGTGCCCGAAAGCCTTTGATTTTTGGTGTTTGTCGTGTGTTTTTTTCTTATTTATATGAACTGGTGTTAGGAAGAGGCCAATGAGTAGGCATATAATAGAGGAATGTGTGACATTACTTCACATATCGATTTTGCACCTGCTACATCACCTAATTAAGCAGGTGTCAGCCAGGGTTAGATGACACGACCAGCCTTTGGCCACCCAAAGTACAGAGCCAAGTCAAAATAGTCTGAAATCTCGTTCATCGCATGTTAGCGGCACCTGTGACTCAGTTTTGTCATGCTTGATTTGACCTGTCGATTTCGCACCTGCTCCACCGTCTTGGGCAGACGTCATGGAAAGGTAAGGTGTACAGCATTGGAGTAAGACGGCCCAAGTAGAGACTCAAGTCAGACTGATTAAAGACCTTGGTCCTCACAATTTGGTGACTCCTGTGACAGTGTTTTGCCATGCATGATTTCGCTTGTCGATTTTTCACCTGCTTCAACATCTTGAGCAGGTGTCAGCGAAAGGCGAAGGACCTGCCCGGCATTTACTTCAGACGCGCAAAGAACAGCGGCAATTCAAGCAAAACTGCCAGTATAAATGACAACACATCAATACCCGAGTAAGTGCGCGGCTAAGTAGGCCTACAGGTGAAATCTGCACACGCGTCTGAGGCAGATGTTTTTTTTTAATAAATATTTTCCTTCCTTCGATCTTTTTGTCCTCTCCCTTACATCTGCCGCGCTGCCCGCCATGGACGACTTTCGGGCCAATCGCAGGCAAACGCACAGTGGCCCAACAGACGGTGCCTTGTGCGGAGGTCAGACCTAGATGTCGGAGGGGAAGATTACAACTGCTGTCAAGCCTCGCTGTAATGACCTCCCCGCAGTATCTTTTTCCCATTGTGCAACGCGCCACATGGGGAGCACATGTCGGATGGCCTCTTCACCCAATTTGCCGCACAGCACCCACCTTCGCTTCGTCAAACGTCGCTGACTGCGGAGAAAGAAACTGGAGTAAAAGGGGTGCTCTCTACAAGTCCAAACAAGAAAAGTCTTTTCAAAGCGAACAAGAGGAAGAGGGAGCAGACGGCAAGCTTTTCCCTGTCGTGAAGAGCGTTGGTCTGCTCCCCAGCTGATGTTTCCGTACCTGGCATCATTGTCTACTAATTCCTCACGTCACCCTTAACCCACTCCCCACCCCACCCCTAACCCCAATCCCCCACCCCAAGCCACCTCCAACCCCCACCATCCACCTGTTACTACCAATCTTTTTCATCCTCCCAAGTTATCCTGTTCTTCGCGCCCGTCGCTGCGTCTGTAGGGGCATGAATAGTTAATTACTGCTGATCGGGGCTAGCTGTCTTCTCAGCACCCTTCAGCGCAGAGCACATGGCGCCGTTCTACCTCACTGGGCACGAGGCGCGGGCATGCTCATGACCCGTGACCTTGGGCCACCAGAGGGCAGACGGTGGAGGCGTTTCCACCTGTTGCAGACATCAGGTTGCCCCCGCCTGCCCAGCTATAAAAGTTTGCGTCCACTAAGCATTGTCCTTAGGCTCAGAAGTCAGTCGTTTGATTATTCAATATGGCGGCCTTGGGGATGAAAACGATGTAAGGGTGATAGACGGTTGATGGGACGTGGATTTGAATGTTGACCTCAATTTCTTGGAAGGCAGCCTCTTTGGTTGGTTCATCAGTTTCCGTCTGTCAGGAGGCACCTGTTATAAAAATGACTGACGAGAAAGTTCAACTGGGGGCGTTAAGACACCTCTGCCATAATTCGAAGCTTGGTCTGGGATGTGACGTGCGTGGATTCTTTCGCCCCCAGTAACATCATTTCCAGCGCCCTGCAACCGTCATCTGCAGCAGAGGCAGCGGAAGGGGCGAAGAGGACAAAATACCACATCCTGACCGAACGACACCGCTTTGAGCCCCTCGCCTTCGAGACCACCGGAGTCTTCGGACCTTCAACACTCAAGACCATCGAGGAAAT
Organism: Theodoxus fluviatilis; assembly: GCA_034096865.1. Classification (NCBI taxonomy): domain Eukaryota; kingdom Metazoa; phylum Mollusca; class Gastropoda; order Cycloneritida; family Neritidae; genus Theodoxus; species Theodoxus fluviatilis. The sequence continues at coordinate 116,202 of JAWQFJ010006340.1, read as the reverse complement.
TGGACGAAGACTGAAGGGGGAGACGGGCGAGCCACGGGAGACCATGTGGCTCAAACAACGAATCGGGATGGCTATCCTCCGAGGCAATGCCTTCTGTGTCCTTGCCTCATCCAGATCACGAGATGACTGCGGAGAGAGACTGCGGGTTCCACAGGCCTAGGGCCAGTGACCACCGCACTTTTCACAGTGTAACTGCTCCACACTGTTCGTGTTTATTTATTCGGTCATCTGCAACACGACGGCTGCCCTGTGATCCCAGAACTCTTTGTCAGAACCCTTTCTAGCGTTCCTTTCGCCATTCGACTGCTGCTCAAATTTTCGATTGTACGCGTTTCGACTGCCGCTCAAACTTTGATTGTACGCGTTTCGGTGTTAGAACTCTTTCTAGCGTCCCTTTCGCATTTCGACTGCTGCTCAAACCTTTTATTGTACGCGTTTCGGTGCTATTTTGAATAAAGAATTCAAAACGGATGTCAGAGAAACATCAATTTTAGCTGCAAATGTAGAGGTAAAAATTGCCGAATGGGCGTTTTCGCCCGTGCTGTTACATAATATGTTACCATGGAGTCAAATGGAGGTCACTCCCTTACAACTTCGAAAAGGTATAGGACATTCTCACTTCTGAAACGGAAATTCAGCCCGAGTTTCGTCCCTTTACTTCCACTAGTTCCGGTAGACTGGTAAAAATAGAAGCTGATGGGATGATCGCTAGATTGTGGCAAAAGGATGACATTAAAGCATGCAAAAAGATTAACTAGATTAAAAACTAATCAAAAATAGTCATATTAGACTGTTTTAACGTATACTTTCTGCACAAAACCCACAGAAGATAAGTAAACCAACCTCACCGTACGTACCTAGCAGACGAACGCGATCGAACCATAGCCACTACGCCAGCAGACGATCGAGCTAGTGTGATATAATGTTTCATGTAAAGCTCGAATGAGTAGCAGCAGACCAGGGAAACGAAATTGTTAATTCAAGTCAGAACTAAACAGTTATCTGCTGCTACTCATTCGAGCTTTACATGACACAGTACTGTTTTCCACCCCACATGCATGGTAAAAATAGAAGCTGATGTGATGATCGCTAGATCGTGGCAAAAGGATGACATTAAAGCATGCAAAAAGATTAATTAGATTAAAAACTAATCGAAAATAGTCATATTAGACTGTTTTAACGTATACTTTCTGCACAAAACCCACAGAAGATAAGTAAACCAACCTCACCGTACGTACTTAGCAGACGAACGCGATCAAACCATAGCCACTACGCCAGCAGACGATCGAGCTAGTGTGATATAATGTTTCATGTAAAGCTCGAATGAGTAGCAGCAGACCAGGGAAACGAAGTTGTCAATTCAAGCCAGAACTAAACAGTTATCTGCAGCTACTCATTCGAGCTTTACATGACACAGTACTGTTTTCCACCCCCACATACATGTACTTTGAGCGATCGAGTATTCAGTGCAGACGCTACGAGAATGCAACCGGAACTAGGTGGTTCTACCTAACGCGTTGTTTTTCGACAGAGAGTGCCGAGGATAACTCCTGCAGGGTACGTTATTGAGAATGTCCTATAGTCGTGTGTGTGTGTGTGTGTGTGTGTGTGTGTGTGTGTGTGTGTGTGTGTGTGTGTGTGTGTGTGTGTGTGTGTGTGTGTGTGTGTGTGTGTGTGTGTGTGTGTGTTAGTGTGTGTGTGTTTGTGTGTGTGTGTTTATTTGTGTGTGTGTGTGTGTGTGTTAGTGTGTGTGTGTTGTGGGTTTTTCATGACTGTGTGCGTGAGAGAGAGAGAGAGAGAGAGAGAGAGAGAGAGAGAGAGAGAGAGAGAGAGAGAGAGAGAAGAAAATATTGAAGATTTGGCATTAGAATATATCATTTTTGCAACAACACTTACAACTCGAATCAGAAAGCGGAACCACTCTGACGTACATGTATACTCTGAGGGTTTCAGATTTCAGATCTACCGCTAGAGATTTATCTTTGGCGTCTTCGGGGAGGCACTGCAATTTCAGGGTGTAAAAACTTCGTCTGAGTGCGTAACAACCCACCTCGTCATCGCATAGTGTCTGTAGCACTCGCAAGCAGATTGATGAAGTATACACGCCGTGGGCTCTCGTCTAAACGCGTCCTTCATTTTCATTCATTGGTCGTTGAGGGATGTATAGCTCTGGGTCAAATTTCATTGCTGTAGCTTGAGTACAAGTAAGTGTTGCTACGCAAAATGTAGCTCAAACTTGAAAAGCCGATTTCTTGAAAATCTCCTTTTTGGTATATACGTTTTCAAATAATTACGACTCATCAACCAATGCACATATAACAATGATTTGGGTATCATTTTAAAGGATATTTAGTATACTTTACGATGACACAAAAATTTGAAAATTACTAAAGGTATCCGAGGAACTGAGTTAGGGCGGACTGGTCACACATGCATGCACTGTCCATGAACTCGTTCAGTATGGCAACGTGGACAGTAGTGCAAGGCAGGGGTACGTTGTGTCGGTACAAGCCTGGTCGCTTGCAGTCGCTCATAGCTTGTGGGTGCGGGGTTCGAAGCTGTGTGGGTCTTTGAATTGCATTTTTTGTTCTCCCACTCATGAAGAAAACCGGATATACATGTCTGTGACGGCAGCAAAGCCACACAGTCACGTGTTGAATCTTTGATGCAGCCGTGAACCAGCTTCAGGTTGCAATAAATCCCAGAGTGTAGAGATGGAGCTGGCGGTTTTACCTGGCTGTTTGCGTCCAACCTGACTCCCTGTGTGTAAGAATAGACCCACCGCGTCTTCCTATGCGATTCGTGAAAGGCGAATAACTAGGGACACGGAGACTTGTCCAGCTCTTACTTCAAGCAGCTCCAGTGACTTTCGTGATCAACAGCCTCACATAGCCTACAAATACTGACAGATCGTCAAACTGCCTTCTTTCCTATCTTTCTTTCTCATTTGTCTGTGTCGGTGTTTGTCATCAGTTGCAAACAAGAGATTGATCAGGGGATTCAGTGTTCAGTGAGATAAAATGGAAAGCTGTGTAATACCAAGGCAGGAGTTACACCTATTCACATATTCATTCATCTGTCATTTGTTTTTTCTCTCTCTCTCTATCTCTCTCTCTCTATCTCTCTCTCTCACTCTAATATATATATATATATATATATATATATATATATATATATATATATATATATATCTTTCCACACCGTCGGCGAACTCGTATGTGTATCTAACAAATATTTGTATAAATGTAACGGATCGTCGATCTCAATAAAGACAATCAATCAATCAATCAATATATCCACACCGTCAGTCCCCATTCACCCACTTGACCCCATCCCTTTTCCGATTCGTCTCCCAACCCCCTATTTCAGCCTCCAATTTCATTCCCCACTCATCTTCCAATTTTGCCTTCCATCCACCCGCTCACCCACCCATGATTTTGTTCTGGGCCAGATGAACCAAAGGCCATCAGAGAAGCTTGTGCACCTGTCGTGGATCAAGTGTTTCTACTCGCCCACGCAAGCTGCTGCTCGTCAGGAACTGAGGAGGGGGCGATGGCGACGAGACATGGAGACGAGTTAACAGAAAACCGGAACTCTGTGTTCCCTGTCTCACATGCTGGGGTTGCTCCACCCTCTCCTGCCTCGGCGTGACCTCTCTGGGGCCCGAGTCATAGAAGCCGGCTGGCCAGTTTGTTGGAGTGT
>JAWQFJ010006340.1:60000-102500 GCA_034096865.1 Theodoxus fluviatilis | reverse complement strand
AAACCACACCAAAGTTTCGATGCTTACCGGCTTAAAGGCAAGCCGCGGCCATCACAAGCAGCTGATGTGGAGATGGTCAGCCAGGAAGTTGGACGGGGGGCTTGGGGAAGACGGGGGCGTCGATGACATTTTCCCAGTAACTGCGCACCATGCGGTCAGCAGTACTCTCCTCAGTCTTGGGAAATTCCAGCAGCAGGCAGGAAACATCCTGAGCTGCAGTCAGGTCTTGTCTGGCACGGGCCGCGTTCACCAGAGTCTCTAGTCTCTCCCAACTGTCAACCTGTAAGGAATGGACAAGTGTCGTGAGTGAATGCATTATACACTGACCACTGTGCCAGACACATAATCAAGAATGAATTTGTATCCAGTTTTCTATAAATGCACGCACCGATATCCACTTGGTTACCAGCCAGAAGTCAGTGGGACTCCGAGATGGTATGATGTGGCGGTGCGTTACATGTACTTTACTCGTTTCCCCTGCTACATTCCTCCAGGATTCAATCACACACAAGTTACATACCAGAGTTACATACCGAACAGCTTCGGAATTCCTTCCTACTCTATCCGTACAAGGACAATCCCTTCCCCAAATAGCCCTACTCTCCTCCACGTTTAAGCATTCGAGGTATTCCAGCTATGTCCCCCACCCCTCGGTCACCTCCGCCCTACCCCCAACCGCCCTTTCCCGCCTTTTTCTTTTCAGAAAGGCAGCAGGGCGCGCGGGAAACTTGGTCGAGCGTCTGGGTGAGTGCGAGACGGTGCTAGGGTGAGACGGTGCTAGCGCAGCTGCAGACACGGACAGCCTGGGCAAGTCCAGGCCAAACAGGAAACAGGAGTGGCCTTTCCACGCTTCCCCTCCTCCTCCTCCTCCTCCTCCACATCACCGGCAACAGCGCCCACTCCAACCCTGGTCTCTCGTTCCACACACACCCCACCCCCCACCCCTTAGAAACACTGGCTGTCTCTATCCTTCCATACCTTCAATGGCGCACCCATTCTCTCTTATTCTCCACCCCCTTTACCCCTCTTCCAGCCACCAGCCTGCGAATCTCGCTTACTCAGCGTCAGTGGGGCTCGCCCGCCTGGGCTCAGGCTCGGCTGGCGCGGCAACTACAGAACTAGGGCAGGCAGAAGACAAGCCCGAACAAAGCGCTGGCCTGGCTGAACAGGCTGTGGGAGCAGCGAGGACACGAGCCAGCCTTCACAGTCACCGGGACCGTCTATCAGACCGGGAACACGAGGTTCCGGTTGTGAGGCTCACTTTGTTGTGACACTAGGGGCAAAAGCAGACGGGCTGGCTGCATACGAATTTCAGGATGTGTGGGCGTCTGATAACTGAGGGCTTTTCCCATTTCCTACAACTCGCCCTCGAGTTCCTGGTAATCCGCTTGCTTTGAGTTTGAGTGCAGTTTCCCTTCTCGGTACTGCTCCACTGATTTGCAGATATGTTCTTGTACAGTGAATCAACACGCTATCGAGTTTCGACTCTTTCCATGCACGCCCGAAACATCACGCTGAGCAGGAATATCTCAGCATGAATAGAGAAAAGCCAATGGAGAAAGAGCAGCGATGCCTACCTTGATCATCTTGATCTCGTTCTCCCAGCAGAAGGCCTCGATGAGCGTGTGCTGGATGTGCAGAGTCACGTCTTCGCTGCGCACTTCGGGCATCACGCACAGCATCACGTTGTCGGGGTTGCTGCAACACGCAACAACACGCACACGTCAACACACTGTACATCTGAATGTTTTGCGCTACAAAGCAACATGTAGACAACAAAGGTTCGCATGTGCGCACACACACATGCACACACATACACACACATACACACACACACACACACACACTCACACACACGCATAATCATAAATGCACCCACAAACCCCAACATGCAAGAGAGAGTCTATCAGAAAATCAATTACATCCAAGTCCATCAACAATGAACATCAATGAAGACCTTTCAACTCCACCTAGCGGTCAGCTGCCTGATCTGACTTCCCATTCCACTACGGCAGTAATCACCAGCCCGCGCCCCTGCCCACAACACCATCGCCTCATTGCGTAAATCCGTGCCAGTCGTGTAAACATGTTTTGCTAACGCCAAGTTGTTTGTGGCAACCTCCGCGCCTTGCGGCCAACGTTACAGGGAGAGGCAAAGCAAGGCAAGGTACGGCAGGGAGGCCAAGCGAGACTGGACCACAAGACGGCATCGATCGATCGATATAGATGCCGCGCCGTCTCCAGCCACGTGCCGACTCGCGACAAGGTCGTTACCATTGTCGCAAGATGCAGCCCAGAGGTCAGTACAACCTCTGACCGAAAAAAATCCAAGTCAACATCCACTTCCATTCCATCCACAAGTCGAAATTTCCACTGTAAACGTTTCTTGATCCAGTCTACCAACAGCGCCGATGCGATTTCGATTAGAACTGACCCACTCATCGCTTGCATCACCACACGTTATAGCTTCAAGCCTTACGTGGCACCAGCTACTCGCGCAGTGCACAGAACTGCAGTGACCGTCTCCGCATTATCAATTATCTAGCCTACAGGAAGGATTTTCATCCGCAAATGCATAAACAAATACATTATTAGCAGTAGGAAAAAAGAAGACACCAGAAAAGACAACTTACCAGCTGAGGAGTTTGACGCACTCGAACACGCCGCATGTCATGCGGTCTTCAGTCGAGGCCTGGTCCATGCAGGCTACCAGAGCCTCCCCAACTGTCTGAGGGGTGTTCTTCCTGGAAAAGGAAAGAAAATGGTTGCAATTTCATGAAAATCACATATTCGCCAACAAATCAGACCTGTACATGTACTTCCCTACAGCCACCCCATCTCACCCCTTCCAGTAAGTCGGGCCTGCAGACTTGGGGTATTGACGTCACACACAGCGCCCGACTGGCGCGTGGAAAGCTCCAATCTCTTTGTTCAGGCCACGTACTGCCTGCACGCTTCCAGCCCAGATAGACAATGTCTGCATTACGAAATGCCGCCTCATAACTAATAACCGAGGAAGGTTTTGCAAGTAGATTACAAAAAAAAGAAGTTCCCTCTTACAACAGTTTTTAACGCTGCAGTTGCGATCACTGCCAAGTCTCAACGTGGCATGATTATAACCTGGCATATGTCACGCAGACGGCACCGCGTGTTCAGCTCACTTCCAGAGAATCACACATGAAAGTCGATGGCAAGAATGAGAATTCAACGAAATAAATGAAAGGAAAGAACGAAATTCAAGGAATACTTACATTTCTTCTGCCTCAACAGCCACGATCTTTCCACTAACGGTCAGAGTCATCTTGCGAAGCTCAAGTAAGTATCCACGAGAAGTGTACTTCCACAAAGTCACGGTAGCGCACGAATGCTGGCTCGACAGTGACCTCCTCAGGTTTTATAGCGACGTTGCGTTGGGCGGAGCTCGGCATGAAACGAAGCTTGCGATTGGCTGACCTAGCTTGTGCAGGCGAACGACCGTCATGATTGGCAAGTGCAGTGCTCTGAACTCGGTCGGTAACCCTGCTAAGGACGATGTGAGCTGGCTGACACACTTGCACTATGTACCTACTACTCCCCTTCTTGCAATCCGTACCGAGAGTCCTAAGCTGGGTAGAGTGTTGTAGAGGGAGGGGAGGGAGAATACAGACGTTACAGTGTCAAGCAGATCTCGGCTACCCCAGTGGCCTCTCCACATTCAGTTGCAATTGAAGCGTTCAGCTCAGCTAACCGAATATAGCGGGAAGAGAACAAAGCATGCCGTGCAATGTTCAGTGTATTCCGGTACCGCACCGAGACCTCGCTTGGACCTGCTCCTGTCTGCCGGTACCAGTGAGAGACGATCAGTGAGTGCAATGAACTCCAAGCGCTCCCGGCCGTACAACAGCTTCGGCGCCGAGAGGCTGCTGGCTGCTGACTTGATGAGGCGAAGCACTCGTGGCCACAGGTTCAACCTCCTCTGACACCTGACTCGCTCTTTGTTCCGCATGGGTCAGCAGAGAGCAGATGTGGCTGCTTTGCCTAGTGAGGAGGCAGATGACTTCTTTGTGCTAAAGACACCGACCCTTCAGTGGGCATCGAAATGTCTTCAACGATTCAAGTTTCTCCACACGAGGTATCACGACTCGAGCTTGTGAATTTGCATCCACAACATTTCTTCTGCAGAACTAGATTGAAATCTGGAATGCATAACGAATCTGACAGAACAATGAACGATAATCCATGTTGGCTAAATGTTACTGTCGAGGCTTTCTCATGCAAAAAAGATAGTGATATCAGTGTTTTGCAATAAAAATGCAACTGAAAATTATGTCGATCGTGACGGTATTTCCCTGTCCAAAAAGTGCTCTTGCATTGGCAATCACCAAATTGGAAATCGGTGATCGCTAATTACAGAAGAATGCCCCTCCCTCCCCCCCCCCCCCCCCCCCCACCCCATTTCCCCCTCCTCAGCCTCACGTACTCACACGAAACATACAGATTTGTGGCATTAACACGTTCTAGACGAGACGCTAATATAATTGTATCACTTACACGTAGGATTATAGGTTAATGCCCCACCTGAAACTTGCCTTTTCTGTTTAAGTATGTGTGTCTTTCCACGTGCATATAAGAATAAAGTGCAGGGAGTATGGTAAACGAGAAATGCTCACACTTGTCGACTACCGACAGAGATAGGATTTGTACCGAGAAAATTAAAGTAAAAAATAGTTTCACCAATGAAAATGCTTCTCTTTGTTGTATACAAGAGATATATCATGACCAGCTTGCATGCAATAAAACTCTATGGTCTGCGTTTTCACAGAAGTTACACCACAAACTAAGCCTCAAAGAAGACAAGCAAGGAAAAAAAGGTGGCACCTATGAGTATGATGAAGAAACCATCTCTCTGAATGAGTGCTTGCACACTGTCTGGGGATTATAGTAGTGCAGTCTTCACTGCGCCACCAACATAGCCCGTCTCTCTCTCTCTCTCTCTCTCTCTCTCTCTCTCTCTCTCTCTCTCTCTCTCTCTCTCTCTCTCTCTCTCTCTCTGTGCATCTGTTTCTGTCTCAGTCTTTTGGATCAATATCCACTGACCTCAAGAGCTTTTGTGTGTCTGCTGCATTTTCGTTTGTCATGAAGCCTGTGTATTTGCAATTAGCTCTCCCTCTCTCTCTATATATATATATATCTCTCTATCTCTCTCTCTCTCTCTCTCTCTCTCTCTCTCTCTCGCTCTCTCTCTCTCTGTGCGCGCGCGTGTGTGTGCAAGGACAGAAGCTACGCATACGAGCAATCTGGGGCAGGCTGGCTGGCTAAATACGGAAGGCAGGAAGGAAAGGAGTGCGAACTGGGACGCAGTGGCCTAGATTCAGCCCCCGTGCCCTCAATTCCTGCTGGGCTTGCTCCGTGAGCGGGGAGCTCGGGCTAAGTCAGCCTCTGCCAGCGCAGTTTATCCAATACCTATAATCTTTGGTTTATCTACCTGTGTGTTCTTGACCGGGTGACTCTGGACTCTGAACCAAACGTCCCTTAACCCTCGACCTCGATCTCTTTCTGTTTCTCTCCTGCTGCCGTTTGTGCAGCCTGACGCATTTCCTCGTTGCTGTCGCTGTTGCTGCAGCTGCTGGTGTGAAATGAACAGCAGTTTTGTGATGTTTCACACTCACTCTTGTGCAGATGTCCATCCTTTATCGTTATATAAAGCACAAAAACCCGCTACTCCGCTGTCGGTTTACGCAAGCTGTTTGCATAAGCTTTGGTGTTCTCAATTCTCACTAAGCCCGCAAAGGGGAAAAGTGGCCGCGCTGTTTAAAACCACTTCTCACCTTGCGTGCCTATAAAATGTAGTTGCAAACTTTGCTCAGTTATTTGCTTTTATGTGTTTGGTCGTCATTTTGTGTGTTCGAAAAGTGTTGTAAGGATTGTAGGGATAAAATGCAAGCGTGCCATGTTTTTGGAAATGGCGTCGGATCGAGTACATGGTAATTTCAATTATACATGTATCTGTAGACGCTTACTCGTAGTGCACGCTCATGCAAAGTTATGAGCGTGCATACAAGCGTCTCGATGCGCGCGGAAGTGCCCCGGCCAGTGCACACAAGTGCATGCATATTTTACACTTGCGGGTCTACAGTGGGATCTCCACCCTAAAACGCAACCGCTTGGAATCTCTCGTCTGTCTCCTCTCTCGCTTTTCTCCTTGCAAGTCTAGCTCTGCAGCGCGAAGGGCAGGAAAGAAGTGTCTGGGACTAGAGATAAGGGGGGTGGGGTAGGGATGGGGTGGGGAGACGAGGAGGAGTGGGGGGGGGGGGGTAGTGGTAGGGATGGAGGGATCGAGCTTATTGTCTGGCCTGAACCAGCCAGCAACGACCGGGCGTCTGCCAGAGGCAGCTAAGCTGCCTGTGAGCCATGCAGTGGGTTAGAGCGGGAAGAGTGGGAGAAAATGCTGCCTGGAACGCTCACCTCACTACCGAAACACGTGTGGGTGGGAGGAGATCTGCTCTGAAAACATATCGACCGGGACACAAGTCTGTCCGGAATAGATACATATATGATATAGATATAGATGCCTAGTTGAGACACGAGACCTTTAAAGGTTAGCCTATTATTCGGGATCAGAATAATGCATTGCGATTGAAATCTTAATTTCTAGTAGAGATACGTACAGAAATAGAACGACAATAACGCAGGTCTGTTCGGAACAGATACCTAGCTGAGAGAGAGATCTGCAAAAGTTAGACAACTAATCGCGACGAAAATAATGCATTGGGACACAGATCATCTGAAGCAGTGAATTTGATGGGACAGGGACTAGTTGGGACAGAGATTGATATGAGACAAGAATGGACAGCAGTCTATGCAGCTTGAATGAACACAACTCTAGCAAATACAGAGAGTTTTTGCCAACGCTGCGCGCTACATACGTCTCACCGATTTCTCGGTCGCGGAAGAAGAGCCCTAGGCTAGGGAAAGGCGGTGTGTAGAGCGAGGGAAACTAGGAAAGAAGGAGAACTGGGTCAGACGAATTTCGATCGATCGATTGGCATCAAGCTTTTTCCTTTTGGCACCAGGAGGAGGCTGCACTTAGCGCGGGAGAGGGAAAAGGAGAGAGAGAGAGAGAGAGAGAGAGAGAGAGAGAGAGAGAGAGAGAGAGAGAGAGAGATGGGGAGCGAGACAGAGAGAGAGATCGGCCGACAGAAAGACAAACACAGGCACGCACAAACACACACACACCACATATATGTATGCACACACAGACATTCACACACTACACACAAGCACGCACGCACAGAGAGACGGACCAGGAGGCGGGCAGGCAGACACAGGAACACAATGACACGCAGACCCACATTTACACATCTACACGTATAAACACATATGAATAATTGCCCACGTATATGCACACACTCACACAAACACGGGGACACACACACATACACACCCACACACCCACACCCACAAACACACACACACAAACCAGAACACATTTCTCTCTCTCTCTCTCTCTCTCTCTCTCTCTCTCTCTCTCTCTCACACACACACACACACACACACACACACACACACACACACACACACACACACACACACAAACACACACATACACACACAAACACACACACACACACACATGCAGAGGCGCGTATCCATGTCACGGGGACCTTGTCTGACAACTCACTGACCTCAGCGCAAGACACTGAAGTGCGACCTAGGCACTATCGCCTGCCCAGCAGTGGGGTGTCCCGTCTTTCCTCTTGCTTGAGTTAGCTTCTTGTAACCATGACAATGCGCGTTGTCGAAATCAGGTTAGCCGTGCAGTCAGCAGGTGGAGATTTTCCGATACACCGAGAGTCTTTGGCAATGATTATTGGATAAGACAACGCGCTGAACTGAAGGAGAGTGAGTTTTTAATGGCAAAATCTACCATTTAGATTCACTCCGGATTTTTTTAAAGGCATGCAGCGAGTGATCTGAGAGAGAGAGAGAGAGAGAGAGAGAGAGAGAGAGAGAGAGAGAGAGAGAGAGAGAGGTGGCATCTGAACATCGCCAGTCAAAGCGAACAGAGAGAAAACCTCACGATGCCACTTAGCATTACAGTCTGAACACCTGCACAACACCTGCATACCCCTCTTTCTGCAGCTCCTCTGTGACTCGGGACTGCATGAGAGTCTTTGTGCGTGTGTACGTGCCTGCCACGTGTCTGTGTGCCTCTACATTCCGCCTGCTTGACCGCTAGCCACTCCTCCAGCTGGGCGGACTAAGGAGCTGTAGTGATCACTGCCGAACAACCGGCTGTGGGCAGGTGTTTCTTTATCCTTGTAGACACACATGTGTGTGGCCTGTGCAGGTGTTGTGTTGTCAGGGCTACAGGCAGCTGGGAGTTCTATTCACCCCACCCAGCCTTCTGAGTGGTGGCTTGCTCCCATCTCTATTCCCGTGTTTCAACCGCCTCTCCACCCCAGGTGCTACCCCCAACCCCCATATATCTACCTCTTCACCCTCCCAACCCCCAGGACGCGTGCTAGCCTGTGATCTCTCCACGTACCCCGCTATAGTTTTCGTCTCCTTCCTACCTTCTTTCATTCTTCTCTCCACTCACCCCTTCTCATTCCGAATGACCGAATCACCGCCCCTCCCCTTGGAGGGAAAAGGGAGGCAAACAATGAAGAGCAGTATCGCCACTCCTTCCTTCTCCCCCGCGTTCTTTTGTTCCTTTGTTTCCATAACTGTAGCAGCTGGTGTACTGGCATCTGAGAGTAGTCTCAGGTGTGTGTGTTTTTTGAAAACTGTGCAATGTTTGATTTTTGCTGCCCCTACTCCATCCGTGGTCCTTTTTTCCCTTTGTTCTCCCGTACACCTGCAGTCCCTGCAGATAGTGGGTACCGCGAGCGAAGCTGGGTGGATCCTGAAATTGCACGCTCGGGGACTGTGCTCAATATCATCCCATAGACTAGGAGTAAAATGTAATATGGATGCATGTATGTATAGAGTTGAAATGTTGTAAAGTTTATTTCGATGCATCCATCCTCAGCCTGGTTGCATGCTTTCCAATGAGTTGAGTGGGTTTTGGAAAATGGGTTTGCTCCTTCAACTGTAGCTGTAGTTTCAATGACCGTCTCAAAGTGTCCCTCAAGGAATTAGACCTCTATGTTAACACAAAAAATGGCAGCGTTCATTATCGTGTTTGATCAGCAACAGCAATGAAGGGGACATGACAGTATATTTAGAGACTGAACAAATCCGATTGATTCGTTTGATAATGAGGAAATCTACAACAAAATGTACATGCATATTTCATCGCCGCAAAATATTGGAAATTGCAAATGAGTTGCACAAGAACTTGCATGAGCACAAATGCGATATTATCTGTCAAAAAGCACACAAAGGTGGGATTTACGGGATTCCTGTGTTTTCTGCCTTGCTGGTTACTCTACATGTATGCACAGAAAGCAAAGTCAGCAAAGTTTTGTCACCCTGTTACAACATAACTCTACAGCCACAACTACAATGCAAATTATCGCCCATGCATTGTGAATAACGTCTGAAGCAATTTTTCTGCCTCTGTAAGAGCAATACTGGGGATGAATGTTAATATGAAAAGTACGCGTGCTTGTAACATGTTACATACCTACTAACTGTTTACATGCGAGAAGTGGTGCTCTGTAAATCTACTTCCTCCTTATGTCAATTTCGTAAAAACGCTGCAATAACATACATGTATTTGCAGCCTGTCATATCAACGTGTCTCTCCTTAAGCTTGCACTGCCGAAATGACCGACATTAACTGTTCCAGGCACGTTCATCAGGCCGATAGCGATTGCGACAACACTTCAAGAAAATCGACGTCTTTAGGTGAGCACATCCTTTTGAAAATGTCTCTGCATTCTCAGAAACACGGCAGTTTTCCTTGAATCGAGTGAGAGCTTAACGTCGTGGTGCCTTTAACTATTAGGAAAGTGGCGCCCAATTATCCAACAGCAGCATACAGAAGCCAGGAGGCGTAAAAGGGGGAATGTCCTTAGCATCTGGCCCGAAAGCTCTAACAGCAATGGAGAGAGCAGACAGCTCTGCTGTGAGGCGTCAATAACTCAGACTGGTTGGTGCTCAAGAGTGAAAGACTTTTCCGTTTGGAGCAGGGGCGCGCTGTTTACAGTAGGAAATGTAACAAAATCTTGCGAGGAATAGGCCGGTGTCAACATGTGTCAACATGATGAAAGCAGATGTGCAGGCAGTGAGATGTTTGACACAAGTTGACACTGGCCTATGAAAGCAGATGTGCAGGCAGTGAGATGTTTGACACATGTTGACACTGGCCTATGAAAGCAGATGTGCAGGCAGTGAGATGTTTGACACAAGTTGACACTGGCCTATGAAAGCAGATGTGCAGGCAGTGAGATGTTTGACACAAGTTGACACTGGCCTATGAAAGCAGATGTGCAGGCAGTGAAATGTTTGACACATGTTGACACTGGCCTATGAAAGCATATGTGCAGGCAGTGAAATGTTTGACACATGTTGACACTGGCCTATGAAAGCAGATGTGCAGGCAGTGAGATGTTTGACACAAGTTGACACTGGCCTATGAAAGCAGATGTGCAGGCAGTGAAATGTTTGACACATGTTGACACTGGCCTATGAAAGCATATGTGCAGGCAGTGAAATGTTTGACACATGTTGGCACTGGCCTATGAAAGCAGATGTGCAGGCAGTGAGATGTTTGACACAAGTTGACACTGGCCTATGAAAGCAGATGTGCAGGCAGTGAGATGTTTGACACATGTTGACACTGGCCTATGAAAGCAGATGTGCAGGCAGTGAAATGTTTGACACATGTTGACACTGGCCTATGAAAGCATATGTGCAGGCAGTGAAATGTTTGACACAAGTTGACACTGGCCTATGAAAGCAGATGTGCAGGCAGTGAGATGTTTGACACATGTTGACACCGGCCTAGTGTTTGCCAACTAGGTAAGCTAAGCAACGCGCAACTGATCTTGTATACAAGGTCAGGTGTCACGAGGCGGGGTCGATCACCAAAGGGGGCGACCGAATATCTGCAGCAATCCCGATGCTGAAATGCCAAGCTGACAAAGAGACAGCTGCCGCTGTGAACGACCTGTGTTCAGTTTATTGACTTGCTGTCGGTAACAAAAGTGTGAAGAATACGTAGAGTATTCTTATAGCGACTTCTCCCCTGCAACTGGATTTCGGAGTGCTCAGAGGTTTCTAAACTGCCCGATCATTCCTCAGACGATCGATTTTCTGTTGATGACTCATGATCGACAACCTGGCAGAAAGATGAGCGAAAAAAGCTCACAACAACCAGTTGCGTTTAGTTACAAATATCATCACTTAGTCATCCACACACTACTCATGTATCCAAGCTCGTAAATACACACGCACGCGCTCACACACACACACACGCACGCACGCACGCGCGCACACACACACGCACACACACACACACACGCACACAAACACACACACACACGCACGCGCTCACACACACACACACGCTCACACACGCATGCACGCTCTCACACACACACACACACACACACACACACACACACACACACACACACACGCGCGCACGCTCGTGCTCACAAATACACACACACACACACACACACACACACACACACACACACACACACACACACACACACACACACACACACAAACACACACGCACGAACACACACGCACGAACACACTCAGACAGACATACAAACGCCCGCGCGCGTACACAAGCATGTGATAAAAAAATATACGAAAACAATCATGTGATTTCATGCATGCATGACCGAGCGCACATGTGTGCATGCACTCTCAATTTGAAAGACATACATGCATGCATATGTGGCCGCGTGCAAAGCTTTCCATACTGAGTAGTTTGCTCCCGTTTTTTGATAACCCATTGCCTTGTGAATCAAATTCCTGATTTTCTTTTTTGTCACTACATGTCTCCCTTCTGCTAGTCTGGAATGACCACATAGCTGCCCTTTACATCACTTGTCAGTTGGGTTAGTCACGCCTTCCCTCTCTTCCTTGGATACCCCTTTGATGTGTGTCAATTGTCCATTTGTCTTGCAGCTGTTCATTCTATCACTTGGTGCGCTAAGTCTGAATTGTTTTGTTTAAGCGATAGATTCGTTGCTTCATCTAAATATAGACACCTGATCTCAATTATGCAATATTAACTCGATAGACTTTGTCGTGCTAAACGAGGCAACACTTCAAACAAGTCATTTCAGTTAAGTATAGAGGAATAATAAGCCTTTTTCGGTCACCTAGAAAAACAAACTCAGAGACAGACTGAAATTGCATTGGCCAAACCCCTGCCTGGTTCCTCTGAGGTCCGCGCATCCTTTTGATAAGAGGGGAACTGACTACCCCTTAACACTTCAAAACCTGAGCACCGGTTCTACATCATCACACATGGAAACAAGGACACAAAAATGCATGCACATACAGGCACACAGCTTTGCGGGGATACATGCGCGCATGCACACATATACATTAACGTTCACAGGCTCTCATCCTCTCCCTTTCTCCCTCGTCCCCCTCCCCCCCCCCGCCTCTCTCTCTCTCTCTCTCTCTCTCTCTCTCTCTCTCTCTCTCTCTCTCTCTCTCTCTCTCTCTCTCTCAGCCTCCTGTCATCGTAACACATCTTTTTTTTTCATAGAATCATCAGCTACGTCCTCGGTTAAAACAGCGGGGAAAAAACTACTCTCAGAAGTCTGCAATACTTTATCCTACATCGAGGTCAACCCCTAGCAGTTTTCGCGCTAAATTCACCTTATGTCATGGACGATCGGGTGTTACAGCGGAAGTGCCTTTCTAAATACATCTTTATCTCTTCGTTCCAACACGAGGACAGCACGTGAAGACGACGACTGCGTGGCCGCATGATCCCTTCTGGACTGGCGGCTTACGCCACGGCATGTAAGCTTGGTCTCGATGCAAATTCGCTTTAGTGCCATGGGAAATCAGCCAGCTTCCAGCTCTGACGTACATGCCAATAGATGAGACGGAAATCTGCGTCGTCTCTGATGGATCCAGCGCTGTGGTCTCCGCTTAATGCTGGAGTTTAGAAGCCAAGCTAGTCGACTTCGCAATGGTATTACGACATACCGGGTGGAGACTCCGATTGTATTGCTGCTCAAAGGTTGGACTCTCAAAGTTCATGGGTAGTTTGAAATCAAAATGGGGTCTCAGATCTAGACACGGTTCGGAAGTGCCTTGATTGGTACGTAAATCATATCTTACATGTGTTTAATGTTTCCTTCACTTATAAAAATGTGTTCACTTCAGGATTCCATCCCCGTCTGCAGTTTTGAAGTTTGAGGTTGCACGAATCCCAGAGCATCGTTATTCGGCAGAGCGCTGTTTCTATTATAATTTCTTCCCACTAAAGACTTAAACGGATCTCTGTTTGACATGAGATGAAGAAGTTTGGAAATCCAATCACAGACTTCATAAATATCACAAGCGCGGCTCAAAAAACTTCAGAAAGGCATGTGATGTAGGCCAAAAGAATCGTCAGTCATGATGATTTGCTGGCAAGAGCGTGCGTTTTAGACACTGATCAAAAACAATGTACAACGTTGCCTAAAAGACATCTCTAGAGTAGCGGCAAAATTTATAACGCGAAAAATGACTATTGGGCAGTCTGCATTGTTCTCATTTGCCCCATGTACCCAGCAGCAAAACAGTATCCTGTAGTGCTAAGAAGCGGAAGGTCTGAGGTTAGTAGGCTTCATTTACCATCCAGCCAATGTCTCCTATTTCCTGAGGCATTTGTCAAGATCTGGCGCTGCTTGGATTGCCCTCGGTGGAGAGCCATGCAGAGGTGCCGTAATTCCTTGACAGTGGCTGTCTCTCTCTCTCTCTCTCTCTCTCTCTCTCTCTCTCTCTCTCTCTCTCTCTTTATCTCCCCCTCTCTCTTTATCTCTCTCTTTATCTCTCTCTTTTATCTCTCTCTATCTATCTATCTATCTATCTATCTATCTATCTATCTATCTATCTATCTATCTATCTATCTATCTATCTATCTATCTATCTATCTATCTATCTATCTATCTATCTATCAATCCATCCATCCATCCATCCATCCATCCATCTATCTATCTTTCTCCCCCCCCCCCCCCCCCCCCCCCCGCCCCAACCCCAGCCCAAGTTCAGGAGCAGTTGAAACAGACGCCAGGTCTGGTGTAATTTGAAAACAATGACCAGTGCAGGGTTATATACAATGTCAATAGGTCAACAAACACCTGACAGTCTTAGCAGGAGGATGAGAGATGAGGGAGGTGAAGTTGAGAGGTGGGGGGAAGTGGTGGGTGGGGTAAGTCGGGTGGGGAGGTGGGGGAGATGGGGTTGGGAGGTGGGGGAAGTGAGGTTGGGAGGTGGGAGGAGTGGGGTTGGGTTGAGAGGTGGAGATAGGTGGGAATGGGCGGTGGAAGGGCGTAGTGATGGCTGGTGCTGAGGTGTTGAGGAGAAAGTCCACGTGAGATCGAGAGTGGTGACAAGGCTATGTGGAAACTCCACACGCTGTGGGGCCGCACGTGTTTCCAACAATGCTGGTGTCACAGGCAACCAGTGACGAGCGACGTCACGCAAGGAAAGGGGATGACGGTCAGCTTAGTGCCTTCAACGTATTACCAGCATCGGGACAGGAAGGAGGAGGACGCAAGGGAGGAGTTGTGCCAAGCGAATCTGTCACGCAAACTCTGTGGCAGAAGCCGTAGGTTGGGTTTGTGGCGTGTTTGTATGACCTCCGGTCCTATAACTTCACTAGCCAGGCCCTCCACACTCCACGTAGAGATTGCACGTGCAGGTGATCCATCTACACAGAACAGACGCAGGTGCCAGGCCAGCTGCATGGCCTTGCTTCTGCCAACTCGTCTTTTGTCATTGAAACTAGCGCTGTCTGACGGGAGATGACGAAAGGTGTGGATGGAGGCGGAGATGAGGAAGAGTGGGGAATGAGGTGGAAAGAGTGAGATGCAGATGGAAGGTTATGCGTGTGTGTGTGATTGTGTGTGTGTGTGTGTGTGTGTGTGTGTGTGTGTGTGTGTGTGTGTGCTTCTATGTGCGTGTGCATGCATGTTTGTGTGTATGTGTGTCTGTGTGTTTTTTAGTGTGTGTGTATTTAAATGTGTGTGTGTTTGTGTGTGTGTGTGTGTGTGTGTGCGCTTCTATGTGCGTGTGCATGCATGTTTGTGTGTCTGTGTGTCTGTGTGTTTTTTAGTGTGTGTGTATTTAAGTGTGTGTGTGTGTGTGTTTGTATATGTGTGTATATGTGTGTGTATGTGCGTGTGTGTGTGTGTGTATGTATGTGTCTGTGTATGTCTATGCGTGTGTGTGTGTTTGTGTTTACATGTGTGCGTGTTTGTGTTTTTTTTTAATGCGTGTATGTATGTGTGTGTGTTTGGGTATGTGCGTGTATGCATGTATACATGTGTGTATGTGCGCACGCGCGCATGCATGGGTGCTTAAAGCGTATATGTGTGTGCAGTTAATGTCCTTGTGTCTGCGTTCTTGAGTCCATGTGTGTGCTCATGCGTCTATCAATGAGGTGTGAGTGCTTTTGTGTGCTTGTGTGTGTGTGTGTGTGTGTGTGTGTGTGTGTGTGTGTAAGAGAGAAAGAGACAGAGAGACAGTACAGACAGATAGACAGACAGACAGACAGACAGACAGACAGACAGACAGACAGACAGACAGACAGACAGACAGACAGACAGACAGACAGACAGACAGACAGACAATGTGTATGTGTGTGTGTTTGTTCTAATTAATTCGCACACGTACATACGCGCGCGAGCACACACACACACGCATACACACACGCACTCAATCTCGTGCCTTTACGGCGAACATGTTAAGAAAATGAAATCTAACTTTTCTTTGTCTCGAGAACACTATCGACCAAGAGGTTGACACGGCTGCCTCTCCACCTGGACTTTCTACAACATTAGACAGCACGTGCGCAGGGGAAGGTCGATGATTGGGCACACGGACGTGGACTCGAGGCTGACACTGACTTGGGAACAATGGTATCACAGAAGTTGCATCACTTTGGTCTGATGCGTCATGGTTTGACGACAGTGAATCGATATGGGAGGTCACCGCAAGAGGTTGTCGTTTGGACATCTCAAGTTTCAAATGCAGCCCTTCAAGGAACTTGGAGCAGAAAAACCCTGTCATTGAGTCTTCATTTCAAATGCAGTCTCTCAAAGATATTTGGGGCTTTAAAAATGTCAGCGATAGAATATAGAGATTCTTTCAATCATTTATTTAAAAGGAAACACTCCAGCAAGCGAATAACTTGCAATGTGTAGTCACTCATATGAAGCTGTCATAAATACGAATAACTGCGTTTTTGCTTGTTTTCTCCAATACAGACCGATTAAATGTGTTTCTGTCATCATTAATGTAGTATTTCAATCCGATTTGTTATACATTGTTGTGTATATTGATGGAGTCAATAGTTTCCTTAATTTGCTAAGCACCCCCACCCCCACCCCCACCCCACCCCCACCTGTTTTGTGTGTGCATGGAACATTCAAACAACTATTATGTGGTTTTCTCTACTGACAACACACATAAACAAAACGTGGACATTCCTTTTTGTCCAACGCTGAAGAAATGTTAACTGAATGCGAGGGTTACAGAAATGATTCATTAATACTACAGCGGGTCTTTCACGATATGAGATCATGGGAGGAAAAAATGTATAGAAATAAAATGGATTGGACATGCACACACGTGCACAAGCAGACGCGCACGCGCGCACGCATACACCGTAGATTCGCATCGATATTTACCGCATTCTTACGACACTGCGACTCGAAATTCATTCTTTCAAACGCGACAATGTTATCGGCACCCCCGAAACGTCATAGTATTTGAAATAGATTACGGATTACTTGATGTATTTCAATCCAAGCGGCAGTGGGTGTACATTGCGTTGAAGTAGTGATTTCATGGAAATACAGTGCTGTTTGTATTTCGCGTTTACAAGAGTAAAGGCCTCCTCACACGAGGAAACATTTCTGGCAACTACGCTGTTTCCTTAGAAAAATTCGCACTTGCAAGTCGCAACAAATGTTTAGGGCGTGCTCAAACGTGGCAATTTTCTGCCAACTATGCAGTTTCCATAGTCCCTAGAGCAATGTTTTGTCGAGTATCCGCCCAATAGGAACACGGGCTATTTTTTCGTATCCGCCGGACACTTCCTCTAACAACCAATCAGATGGGTTCCTGATTGTGACGTCGCTGTAGAGGTGTGTCCAGCCAGATGTTTTATTACGGCCTAGCCTCGCTCGATTTGAAACTTTTGTGGCTTCTGCTGCTTCATCTGTCAGTTGTAGGATGT
The DNA here is from genome assembly GCA_034096865.1 of Theodoxus fluviatilis. NCBI lineage: Eukaryota > Metazoa > Mollusca > Gastropoda > Cycloneritida > Neritidae > Theodoxus > Theodoxus fluviatilis. The sequence goes on along the minus strand of JAWQFJ010006340.1, from coordinate 85,138 downwards.
CCCGACGCCTGAATATGAATGTCTTGTACAGTTCTACATGACCATAATTATGTGTGCATTTTATTGTGAAAAACATGTTGTTGTCACAAGGTGCGCAGCTGACTTGACCCAGTTCAAAGACAATCGAACACCCGCCCGTGTTGAGTGATTGGGGAGAGGAAGTTAATAACGAATCTAGGAAAAGAGTTCACACCATAGGGTGCTTCTCTCATTTTGTTTGTGGGGAACTGGTTGACTGGGGAGTTCTAAATCCAAGGAAAGCCACAAGCACTGCAAACACGATGTCACGGGGAAAGTTTTGAACACAGCTATCAACAGACTTATTCTAATGTGAATTCACGTGGCCTAGTCCCTCGTAAAAAAATCTACCCCAGTTCTCTTTTAGTTGTTTTGCCGGACCCAAAGAAATGTATTATCCATCCAACAAAACTTGCCATGTGTAAGGAGGTCTTAATGCATGCAGCAGAATAACTAAAATTACGTACAATGAACATAGCATATCTCACGCGTTTTACAGCTCGTCGCAGAAGATTCCAGAGTAGGGCAACTTTCTGGAAGCGTGACGATGACTAAATTATAAGTAATGTAAGGATACGTTGATTATTCAAATGCACAAACCGCACACTTCTGTCACATGCAAATGAACGCATCATAGCGGGAAAAATCCGCGAGAAGTTTGTTTTCATATACTGGTTTCCCAAGTTTCTTATTCCCGTTCAAGAGAGATTACATAAGAAGCCACGTTTTACAGTCCTCGATATGAGAGGTTATGATGAGAGGCGAATTTCGGCCTCAGCACTGATGACAAACTGACTTACCTGCTGTAATTTGGAGGCATCACCCACAGTGCATACTGTTCATGTACGTCTTGGGAATGCTGTCATACAGAAAACTACAAGTGTGCGCAGCCTGGGTGTTGTCCTTGACACCAGACTGGAATTGCTAGAACACATCAATGCTACCTGTAAAAGATGCTACTTTCACCTGTACAACATCAGCAAGGTGAGGAAGTTTCTTTCTGAAGACTCGACGAGGAAGGTTGTGCAGTCTCTTGTCACAAGCAGACTGGATGTCTGCAACTCGCTGTGTCATTGGACTTCCATCCACTGTGATCACAATACTGGAGAGTGTGCAAAGTTCAGCCGCTCGCCTTGTCAGGAACGTCAGGAAGGATGAGCACATCTCTGCAGTGTTGCGGGATCTCCACTGGCTTCCCATTAAAAAGAAAGCCACCTTCAAAATGTGCACAATCGTCTACAAATGTGTAAAGACAATGTGATGCCAGCATACTTGTGCGATTTCCTGGAACCTTAACCAACTAGGATCCTCCGATCTTCTGCTACAGAGCTCCTGCGGGAGCACCAATCAAAGAAAATAAATGGAGACAGGACCTTTGCATCTGCTGCACAAAGACTTTGGAATGCCCTTCCAATGCAGCTCCGACAGGCTCCATTAGTTTCAGTGTTACTCTGTAGCGCCAGAGCAGCATTTCTGCTGATGCTGGCACTCTACAAGCGCCTTACTTACATACACACATACATAATAGTACACTGGTTACACTAATGGAAAGTTACGAGACTGAATAGACCGTTGTTCTGTAAAGAAATACGGTTGTCTACTATTCTCCTAAATCGATTTGTCTCTGCTACGCCACATGGAAAAATCCCCGGGCATCATTGCGTGTGCTTTTGTAATCCTGTCGGAATAACCCCACTCCAATAGGAGTTCATGCACGCCATTTGTCATCCCACTTCATCAAATGCTTAAGAAAAGAAATGATATTTTTACAACATATTCTAGTCCTCCGTCCCTCAGATTTCCTGTGACGCTTTGGGTAAACAACCCAATCAATTCACTTCGAAATCGGATTATGGAATATACATCCGTTTCTGCCAATTCAAAGCATTTGTGACATAAGAAGTGACGTCATCCAAATATCCCTGATTTGAAAGCTGAACGAGTTCGAGGGTCTCTCCTAGTTATGAACGATCAAATTTGAGGAAAGTAAAGCAACGAAAACGTATAGCATCCTTTAGTTGTACATATATAATCATTGATCATTGACGCTAAAGGTTCCAGGTCCACGATCACCAGTGAGTTTGTGTCTTACACGTAATGAAACCAATGAAAGACATGCATACGCAAGAGGTACAAATGATGATACCTCCGCGTGGCTGCAAAGGAAACGATTGGTGGTCAAAGACAACAACTTCAACTTTCATGGAAGACATCTACTCGTATACGCAAGAAATACAAACGGTACCACCTCCATGTGTTTGCAAAAGAAAAGTTTGATGTTCAAGGACAACTTCAACTCTGTGGTTCACACTGACCTGAACTGCTTTAGAGACCTCCTGGTGACACATCCATGCTCCTCAGGGCCCCCGTGTCAGTGAAAGGGCGTGCGATGGCACCCTATCCAGACACCACCAGGACTACAACATTCAAGCCGCTGAGGAAAGCATAGGACAGCTTGTGTTGCGTGTCACCTGAGTTACGTAAGGTGGTATTGGCGGCCTTGTCATAGATTTAGATCTGAATAACCATAGACGTGGCTAATCTTGGTATTATTTCGATTGATAGCTGACACATACATATCCAACCCCTTGAAACACACAAACACTCCGTCAACAGTAGCATTACATGAACTATTGAGGGAATGACATTGGCTGGACCACTGAATACGAGATTCCAAGCAAATAGTCACTGCATATTGACAAAAATCATGTCAGTTGGTGATTTGTAAAAGAAGTTGAAACAAAGTTGATTTTCGTGGAGACAACGCCCAGTCTATCTGATTCCGAATAGAAAATATGTTGAGTAATGTATTTCCTCTTTGAAATGTGCGTGATGTTAGATGAAATGCCGAACGAATTTCTTCTAGCTTTATGTCGTGACAGCATAAAGCAATTCTATTTCTAATGTGTACATACACGTTGAAAGTAGAAAAATCGACCACTCCTCGACAGTATGTTTCTGTATTTGCATTACTAAAGTGCGGATTCATAAAGTTGCCGCAAAATGTATTTAAAGGTATGTTTAATATTGGTTGACATTTTTGGGAAATATCTAGGGATTTGGTTTTTATCTCGCAGCTGACGAGATCAGAAGCATAGGGCAAGGAAATCGTAGGCAGCTTTGACGTAACTATAATAATGAGGCTGGCAAACTAAGTCCCTTTGAGGTTAACAAGTCAGCACGGAAACGTTTCAAGGGTAACAGACGTGGACACTGCAAATGCTGTTTGGAGTAGATGACAGTTTTGCCGCTTAGAAATGCTCAGTAAATGGCATACTGACACACACAGGTCAAACAATTGAAGAGGAAGAGCAACTTCTCGTCATGGGGCTTGCCATTGACGTCATTGGCAGTCTACCGCAAACCCCCATCAATGAACATACATAATAGTAATGTGTGGTCTTTGCCCCCATGCAACACGCACGCCATTGTACAGTTTTGTAGCTGTAAGACCACGATACTGTAGTGAATTCTCGTCATCGGCAGCCTACCTCAAACCCTCACCCAACACACACACACACACACACACGCGCGCGCGCACACACACACACACACACACACACACACACACAGACAGACACACACCGACACACACACACACACACACACACACACACACACACACACACACACACACACACGCCATTTTACAGTTTTGTAGATGTCAGATCACGATACTGTAGTGTATTCACGTCAGCGGCAGCCTACCGCAAACCTCCACCCAACACACACACACACACACACACACACACACACACACACACACACACACACACACACACACACACACACGCCATTTTACAGTGTCATAGCTGATGATAACGACCGATGCAACAAAACGTGAACAGAATCTTTTCGTCACATGACTATTGCTCCTTCAGTTTTCCTATAATTGTTGTGAAGGCTCCAGAGCGAACGGGAACATTGTAGCGTAATCAGATTGTTTATATCCGCCTCCGCTAAATGCCGTAGCCGCGTCACGTGGTTGAGTCGTGCTAAATTAATGTCTCAGCTGTGTCTCGTGACGTCATTCGTGAAGCGTCCTGGCCACTGAGAATATTCAACATTGTACTGGTAGGTTCTGGAATATGTGTAAAGAGTATATAAGCGCGACAAAGCGACAGAGAGACACACGAGAGAGCAGATACGACAGAGTTGAGGTGAGAGCTTTACTAGAGGATAAACAAGTCCTCCTTTGTAATGAGTGAGTCCTCTGCGGCATTGCGCGTAGAGTGAAGTTGTTGCGATGATACTGTTTACTGATTGTCACTGCTGTGTATCAACAAGTGCGTGAATAAAGTTGATCAAAACGACCACCAGCGTTTGTGAACTTCGACTTCTGGGCGCAAGCTAGGAGAACCCCCGTACAACAGGATATTGCGAAGAGAGCAAGTGCAACAATATGTTATTGTCAGTATTAACGTCACCAGCAGCACAGCATAGTGCAAAAGCCTACACAGGTTTCATGCACTTTTACAGTTTGGTTAGTAGAGGATGACGACCGATGCAACAAAACAAAAAGCAAAATACGTTTATAAAATGAGTTGTGCTGTATGCGTTTCAGTTTTCCTGCCATAATCTGGTGTCGCTATTAACGTCAGTGGCAGCATCCTGCAAACGCTCACAAGCACATACGAGTTAGGGTTTTGTCGACAGATGATGATGATGACCGACGCGAAAACCACAATCAGAATGCATTGTGCTTTTTATCATTCCGTTTTCTTGTGGAATTCTGTCCTGATACTGTTACTATTTACCGCAATGGCATCATTCTGCAAAAGCCCAAGCACCCTGCACGTCGTTTTACAGTTTTATCGGTTAATGACGAAACAAATGCAGGATAGGTTGTCCAATGACTAGTGCTCTTGTCATATCATACACCGTAGAGTATCTTAAAACTTGGAGCATGACCTACTTGCATATTATTAACATGACTTGTTCACCCGCCAAATCTTGTGATTGGACAATGCCCCGCAGAGATGACTTTCCCCCGCCTACTCTTGTTATCTTAACTGTGATTAGCCTGTTGTAATGGTGAGCGTTTTATAAAATCTCGGACCCAAAGATTTTTGTCTTTGCTGCGTGTGATTACACAAACATTTCTAGAGGAAAGTACCATTTGATCGAGTAATAAGGTGAAAGAAAACTATGAAAATCCATATTTCGTCATATTAATAATATGCAAGTAGGTCACGCTCTACGTTTTAGGATACTCTACGGTCTAGGATATGACGCTCTCTACATTTCACCTGTCCTGTTATGAGCTGTCGTCACTGTTGACGTCAGAAGGTGTCTTCTGTGTTTCCCAATGACGTTAACATATGACGTAAAGACTTCGTTCCTCACACAAGTCATAAAGCTGTGTAAATGGCAACCGCCATACCTTGCTTTACTCATTATGAATGACTTACTAGATTGATACTAGATTGACTAGAATAGCAGGGGGGAAAATTCTGACTTGCACAAATTATGGAGCCTTACCATCTCCATTTTGGCAATATATGTGTCTGACGCACTCTCACACGCACGCACGCACACACAAACACATACACGCACGCACGCACACACACTCTCTTGTACGCCTACATACAGAGAGAGAGAGAGAGAGAGAGAGAGAGAGAGAGAGAGAGAGAGAGAGAGAGAGAGAGGGGGGGGGGGGGGGGGGGGCACACTAAAATATATCGAGATAGAACTGCATCATATCAACAACAACGTCATGCAAAATCATATTGTCAGCAATCTAAACCTAGAGGAACCGTGATTAATGAAATACATTCTACAGTTTCCTTCGTGCCATCTGATGGAATTTGTCATAAGTACGTCACGTTAATGTCCTTTTTTGTGACACATATCAAATCTGTAATTTTTCCGCTGTAAAAATGTTTGAGCCGATACGGCGATCAGGTGGAGTGTTGTCTGTATGGAAAAAAACCCATGTGGCATCAGTAATGTTATCACTGAAGGTGTACACTGAATGGACAAACTGTCCATGTATCCTTCCTGAAGCACTAACTCCGTTTTGTTCACCATCTGCTCTGACCTCTGATCTCGCTCTGGTCACTAACTGAGTGTAAGTATGGTGAGGGAGAGCGCCCGAGTCTCCGACGAAGACCAATTAATGAGGGGTTGTTGGCCCCAGACGATCCCAATGACATGTTACTTTAACAATTCTGCAACTCAATATTCTTAAATGAAAGCCGGTACAAATGGAAGGTAGTTGCTCTTTGCAGTTTCAACCGGTGCATGATTGATAAAAAGGCCGAATTACTTGAGGCAGCAATATTGGAATACTGCAAACGATTGCCACCACGAGATTGTCAATCTGAGGTTGGCTTCTGTCCAGACGCTGCATGCACCAGTCACAGCTTTCATGGCGGGGGACAGCTGAACACCATTCTGTGAACCCGAGTCAGTTGTGACTCTGGAACAGTTCGCAATGAATGCGTAATAGACTTGACCCTTCGCATTACAGCATTGCGCCAAAAATAGTTTGTTCTGATACTATGTCTCTCTCCACTTTTTACAGAAATCATTCAGATGTCAAAACTTGTTTCCATTTCAACACAAACATTTTATTTTATCGAATAAACGCTTGTTTATTGCCTCAACAAGAGTAAGTTAAGAGTTTTGTGCGAAATAGTCTTAAAACTACTTTAACGGCGTATGTCTACACTGCTATCCCACAAGCCTCTCGTGTGACCTCCATTTGCATATTTCGAACGAAAACCTTCCATCACGTGATGTCAACTGGGCTAGAGACACTTTCACCAGTAGGCGAAGTCTCTAGTGAACTAGAATGGCTGAACACTCCACGCAGTCAGCCAGGAAATCTTCCATTGTGGAGAAGCTCGCTGAGCAAAGGTCAGACTGGAGACTTTTTGACGATGACACACGGCAGCTGTTTGAGTGAGATGCTGAAATATTCCACGAGATAGATAGATAGATAGATAGATAGAGAGAGAGAGAGAGAGAGAGAGAGAGAGAGAGAGAGAGAGAGAGAGAGAGAGAGGATGCATATACACACACGTAAGCACGCACGCGCGCGCATGCCCACCAGGCAGGCAGACAATTTTTTTAAGGTAGAAGCTGCTTCAACGATGTGCCCATGGCAGTATATGATTTTTTTTCTCCCGCCTTCTTCCTCCCTTCCTGAGCCCGAATCTGGGGTAATCTGCCCTTTCAAAGGAGGAAGTAAACCAGTGGCCATTAACTTACTTCTGGTTGCACCGGGTTACTGGAGAAAAGCACACTGAATCTCATTTGCATTGCAGACAACGCCGGTGAAATTTTGAAAGGCCGCCCCGAATTTTCTCGACTATTGAGTCATTGTGTCTTTGGCTCATTGTGTTTGTGGGTGAAAGTGTCACAAAATGATTCACTTCTATTAGAATGGCGAGAGCTGAAGATTCAACCTCCGGTGCGAAGAAGATCGATTGCACAGGTAAAAAAGGCGTATTTGTGAGCTTTCATTTCATTTCTTCTTGTGTAAGTGCCCGTGAGAAGTGTCACATGATTGACTGGACTCAAATCGTTGTACCCTCTTATTAAATGTTTTATACTTGCAGACCTTTTCAACATTACAGCGGTGACGACGGCCATTTCGGAGAGCCGTTCACAGTAAGAAAGGTGTTGAGTTGGCAGTTGGGCGCTGATTTGCATCAAATGATCTCGTTCTTGCTTGATTACTAGCTTATAATGCTCATCTAGCCGTTGCGTGCAAAAAGCGTACAGCCCACGAGGTGAATGATTGGTGAAAGAAAATGTATTCCGTGACTGCACGACCCACATGTACTTATCGGGATGTTTTACACTTTGTTGCTGAGACTCCTTATTTTGTGCTAATCTGTACCCGTAGGTTAGCAGCTTCATTTCACTGAAGGGGGAGGGGCCGCTATTGCGGAGACCGCTATTGCGGGGGGCCGCTATTGCGGAATTTTTTTGGATCAAAAGTTCTTAAGGCCATTTTGATTCTTTTGGCCTAAAACGCCAAAAAAACAAAAAAATTATGTTACTTAAAAAAAACAAATGTTTTCTTTTTTATTGCGGGGGGCCGCTATTGCGGGATTTTTTTTCTCTCAAAAGTTCTTCAGGCCATTTTGATTCTTTTGTCCTAAAACGCTTTAAAAAAACATAAAATTTTTGTTACGAACGGGTGAAGCTTTATATTCTAACTCCATCCCACGTTTGACTCTCAACGGGTGGTCCCTACGCCCTAACTCCAGCGCCCGACGCTGATGTTGGACACAAACGTGACAAAAAGTAACGCTTCCGGGTTTAGGTGAAACTCCCCGGACAGGCTAAGTCAGTCAGGCGGGGTGGCGGATGCGGCCTAGGCTGAGCGCTATCGGTAAAACCCGATCAAGAAATTTTTTGGGAAATATTTTATTAAAAAAGTAACAACAATTTTATGTTTTTTAGGCATTTTAGGACAAAAGAATCAAAACGGCCTTAAGAACTTTTGAGCAAAAAAATCCTGCAATAACGGCCCCCCGCAATAGAGAGCCGACCCCCACTGAAGTATGGTTGAAACGTTCTGTTTATTTGCAGGAAAAAGGACTACTCCTGTAACAGAAAGGGGTGGGGGGTGGGGTGGGGGGGTGGGAGGGGGGTGGGGTGGGGGTGGGGGTGGGGGGGGAGAAGGAAGGGGACGAATGACACTCAGTCATGATGGCGGTTACGTATGAAATAACACATTGCATAACGTACCTACGTCACAATGACATAAGCTTACCAAACAAACCGGGGACTTCTTTCCAGAAGACACGATGTGATTGTCTGTTTGGCGCTACGCTACATTTCCATGTGAGTTTAACTGGTGTGCAGCACATGCCACTGGTGGCTTCAATTGTCCCAAAGCTGTTTGCTTGGATTTCACCTCAACCATGACGCCACTGCCAGCAGGCGGGGCTGGAGCTCGTCGTAATGACGCCGCGACCTTTGCCCCTGGGGTGAGGAAGTGCTTCAGGATAAAGCCAGGCTCGGTGCACATTCCAGATGCAGAAAATGCAGCGGCTGCAGCAGCCCATGACGTGCACATGACACGTATGCAGAACTCTGGGCATGTGCTTCCAGTTAGTCTGTGTAATAAGGCACATTGGTGTTGCTCTCGAACCCTTTCACCCACACGTTTTTTCCTCCCTGACGAGTGGCGAACGGACTGGCAGGTTGCTGGAAAGGATGACTGGAAGTTTGCTCGATTGACTGACTAACTACTTGGTTCAACCGACTAACCGACTGATTGACTGACTGATCATCCAACTTGATATACTGACTGACCAGAATGACCGACTTGGCTCGACTGACTAACCGACTGATTGACTGAAGCATTGATCAACCGACTTGACAGAATGACTGACCAGATTGACTGACTGATTCACAGACTTTATTGACCGACCGAGCGACCGAAGCAGCGTCCCACAGACCGACTGATTGACTTACTGACTGACTGATTGACTTACTGATTAACTGATTGACTTACTGACGGAGTGTCTTTGAGGGAAGGGTTCTCATTCATCTTGCTAGGAATTTGAGAGATGAGGACAACACGAGATTTGCATAATTCCGGCCGCATTTGTTTAGCAAGTCAGACAATGGAATGAAAAGAAAAAAAAGTGCCTTACAAGATATTGCGGTGGAAGCCATTTAGTTTTATGATCAACGTCGGCAGCCAACTGCTTATCAGCTTACGACCCTCGGCTTCAGGAAGGTAATCACTAGGTAATGACATAACGGCGTCCTGAAGCTAGATCGATAAGCCAATCGATTTATCGATTGCTGTTGTCGGGTTCGAGCGTAAGCGAGGCCGGGCAGAACACTGGCATGCATGCAGTGACGCAACGAGGCTGCACCCAGTGCCTGACCCCCAGTCTTGGCTCTCAATGCCTCGCTCCTGCACTCGACTCCACCCCCTAACCCCCTCTTTCCGATCCCCCCTCCCCCCTCCCGCCACTTCCCTGCCCTCGTCTCTCTCCTTTCGTGCACCCCTGACACAGTCTCAAAGAGCTCCGGAAAGGATAGCCTAGTGTTGGGGTTAGATAGACTCTCTCTCTGAAAGTGCACCCACTTCCACCTCCTCGAGCTCCAGAAGAACTTGATTATAAAAGAGGTTATCGTTTTTGCTGTCCACTACCCTAGACTGACTGTGTAGGAAGTTTATTAAAATCAGGTTGGCACAATAAGTACCTCTGAATAACCAATACACCTTATGCCGACAAGTCTCGATGCTCAGAAATTCAAAAAGAAATACATAAACGAAAATGCATTTTATTAAAGCAAGAATCGTCCTAAACATTCTTCAAAATAAAGAAATAGGGAGGAAAGGTTTCCACAATTGAAATACAGATTAACACCCAAAAACTCCACGGCGCTGAGAATGAGGAAAGCGAAAACATTAGCGAGTTCTAAGGCCAGAATAAAAGAACAGGATCATGATATTAATAGGTTTTTTGCGCCAAAACTGTACGTTGGATCAAAGAGACCTCTCCCGGTCGCACTTTTCACTAAACCCTCCCCTCTCTCTCAGTCAAAGGGGAGTGGGAAACCTAAGGTTGGGGGCGTTATATGACGCACATTCACCAACACACATCACACGCGCGGACTTGCGCTGACTGCGCGGATTGTGTTGTGCAGCAGGACGAGACTGCAATGACTGGCAAGATGTCTGCTTGTACCAACTGACACGGGGCGGTTTCCGCAAAGGAGATTCCTTGGATCACACTTGGAAAGTGAGTGCAGCTTCTGCACTCGCCTCTGATACGGGAGAATGCACAGTGAGGGCAGTCTGGCGTGCAGGAAGGAGAGAATAGCCAGCTTATTCTGGGAAGCCCCGCGAGATGTTCCAACTCAGTGACCTCGCCTGTCAGAATCAGTCGGCAGTGCTAACCCAAGGCCACACCTGAAGCAGTCGGTGCAGAGACACTATAGTATCTCTGGTCGGTGGATCAGGGCGTCTTCCCGCCACCGCGTAATTAGTAGACTCACAAGGACGACTTGAGGCAGGCTGTCAGTCAAACCAAGTCACGGCTCAGTCAGCGGGGTCAGTGAGTGCAGGAAACTGTTGTCGGTTCATTTGTCTGGAACAGAAATCAATCAGCCAGCCACTGAATCAATCGACCAAACTGTCTGTACTTTTTTGCGGCATCGTATGCATACACAAGCTCGGCTTCTTTTCGTATTGAACACTGTGCTTTGACGTTAAACACGAGGTGACTAATTGGATGCGTTTAACTAGACAGACTGTCAAGTAGACAGCTCAGCGCTCAACCGGCCACTCTTCGTACAGAGCAATTATTTACGCAAGAGCTATACATAATTCATTTCTCTCCACACCAGTCACTGTCTAGTCACAGGAGGAGGACAGATGGAGCCGTGAGAACGGAGGCGAGAGCCTCTGCACTCGATAACCTTCTGCCCGTATCTTACTGGAGTCCTACACAACAACACGGATCTCTCTCCAGTTTGCTGCAAGACACCTGCATGGGGCAGAGCGCAGAAAAGACGCAATGCTACACTTGATGACCTTTGGAAGCCATCTCACTCTGTACTGTCTGCCCCGACTTTGCATTTCCTCCTCTCTCTCCCCGTCTCCATACACACAGCCCTCTTCATCCCCCCCCCCCCCCCCCATCCCCTCCTGAACCCCACTATCCACACACCCTTTCCCCCCCATCCCTCCACTCCGTTCTCTTCCTCATCCAACCCTCCCCCCCTTCCCTCCCTCGTACCATCCCCTGTTTGTTCTTCCATTAATTCATCTCTAACTCTCCCCCCTTTTCCCCTTCCCCCTCCCCTCTCCTTCCCTTGCAACGTCCCCCTCCACTCCCCTCACTGGTGTTATTCCCGTTTCCAAAGCTCCGTGCCTTCTGGACATAGTTCTTATTTCATCACTGAGGCGTAGCATCATCGCCTTCGCAGCAAAGAATGAAACATAAGGGAAGACAAGCATGCATAGTCATGGGCGGACCAAATAAAAGGGAAAGAAGAAAGGGGGAAGGGGATGTAGGTGGGGATGGGAGTTTGGAGAAGGGAGGAGGGGAGAGAGATGAGGTGGAGTTCGACTGGAGAAGAAGAGAGGAAACAAAGTATTCTTTCCTGCACGGCAACGACACACGTTTTGCAGAAAAGGGAGATGCAGGTGGAAACAACTAAGAAAAAACAAGATAGGCAAGGTTTTGTTAACGACAACCTTACTTCTGATATAATGTTTTTCAAACATCTACACAAAGAAAACACTTTGTACATTACCTTTGTTGCAGAGCAGGAAATGCGGTAGGTTGATGCATGCAAAGATATTTATGGAATATCATTCATCAATGAGGTCCCTCTTCCCAATCATTTTCAATGATCAGTGCTCTGCTTAATTCATTCTCTGCAAAAACTGTCATAAAATATGTCATACTCGTTAAAAAAAAATTCGTTCTCACTGTATAAAACATGTCTCTTGCAATGAAGGAGGATGTTACGAATCGAATGTGGCGAATGGTGGTGTGCACGTGGTTAGGCTTTGACTGATTATTTTTAGCATGAGTGGGTGACGTAGTGACTGAGGAGTGTTCACGGGTGAGCGAATGATCTGATTGATTGTATATTTGCCGAGTGAAAGCTGGATACGACACTCGAGCGAATGAACCCCAGGGTGACGGGTGAGTGCTTATTTTATCTGTGTCCTTCTATATTGTAAATACCGCGGATGTATGATGATTGATTGTGAAGGAACGGATGAGTGAGTATGTGTTTTTTTCCAGGGTTCTTTGGATAGCGGAGAAGTGGAGCTTTCCGGGCGGGGGCCTGTATGAAGACTGTCGGCGGGGGGCCGCTGGAGCTTGAGTGTATGAAGTCTGAGTGCCGGCGGGGGCCGCACGTCAGCACCTGTGAGCCCTGGTGTGGGACAGGCAGTTGAGTTTGTTTTGTGTTCGAATACACGACTCTGTAACTCTGTGCTGGTGTTTGTGTTTTCTTGTTTATTTTCATTTGTGCGGGCTAGGCAAACCCGAGGCCCAGTTAGCCTGCCCGTAACAGAGGATTTGATTGATGGCACTGCCCTGTGATATAGAACCGAACAAAGCACAGGATCAGGAGACAAGCGTACATCTTTGCCCGAGTTGATTATTCAAAGTTGCTTCCACTGGGATCTCATGGCTTCAGAACTCACGATGTGACATCCCAACATCCCTACCTTTGTTTTACTACACATTATGGAGTGAACGTTATTTCTCGTGATATACCACTTTAAATGAGAGGTCATTGGTAGAATTCTAATAAAGTATCTCAGTCGGTTATCTCGTAACCTGGCTTTTCAAAATCGGCCAGAGGAGAGGAAGAAGGAATCCCTTAGAAGACGACGAGAGTTTACAGCAAAAAGTGACAGGTACGAGTAGTTACGAGGAGGAGAAAGAAAAGTGGTGAATGAAGGCAGAGATGTCTCGTGGGTGGGACGAGATGGGTGGGGATAAAAGTAAAGCAAACGGGGCTTGAAAGGAGAAGGAAGAAACATAACCAGTTTCTTCAAAGATCCGGGCAGCGCAACTTCAAAGCAGACAGATGCTGGGACAAAGATAAAAAGGAAGAAGAGAAACAGGATGAGTCGTTGAGAAAAGGGGAAGGAAGGAAAAGTAGGGGGTGGGGGTGGCGTGGGGAGGAGACGTAAAAAAGATGGAGGCGCGGATGTGACAGACAGGAGATACAAAACATCCCCTTCTGCACAACTGTCACACACCGCCACATTAAAGCAAAAGATGGTACAGGTGGATCTATGGAGGTGCGGACGAGAGTGGAGGGCCAGGGGAGGGGGAAAGGAGGCAGGGAGTAGGAGGACCAAACAACCTTTCCTGCACGGTGAGAAGACAATGACGATGACCAGACAGGTGTGAAGAGACAACACTGTTGCAGTCCTTAATTGTTTGACTCACACTCACACACAGACACACACACACAGACACACACACACAGACACACACACACAGACACACACACACACACACACACACACACACACACACACACACACACACACACACACACACACACACACACACACACACACAGACACACACACATATATAGACACACAAACACACACAAACACACCTTTCCCCATTTCCTTGTTGTGAGTCACCCTCTCTTCCGCTTCCTCTGATGCGGCCCGCGCCGATGACGGTCACGTGTCAGTGTTCCGCGCTCAAGGGCCGGTTGCTCAACAAATGCCTACCTGCCAGCTAATTTAGTGTCAGTTAGTGACTAGTTGCAAGGTAACTAGCTAGCAGTTAGGGACACTATCTATCGGAGTTGCACAGCGTCAATTTAACTGAAAGCTAGTTACCTTGAAGCTAACGCGAGTAGCTGAATGTTAGTCCTGCTACGTCACAAGGTAATAAAGAGAGCTTTTTCATTGGTTAGTTGATGAATGCAACGAGCTATTTGATTGGGTGGGTTGGGGATTTTCCACACGGAAGGAGGCGAACGCACAGCGTCAGCGAGAGAGTTGATACGAGCCCAGCCAAGCTTCGCGCACTTTATGTATACCTGACGCGTGGACCTCAGCGACACCAGGAAAGATTATAAATACATTGTAATTGTCGTCGAACCTTCCTTTGGCTGTGTTTATAATACAACTATCTTCAGTTTTCGCGTCTTTCAGACAGCTTACCAGATTATCGGCAATGGATCAATCTCGAGAAGGATTGTGTTGCTTTTGACTGGTAACAAAATTTTACCGCCAAAAGCACGGTAAATGAATTAAACCTCGTGTAGATTATGAGCAACTAGCGGGTACCCTTGCTACGCACTGCTGATGTGTGAATATTTTATAGCATGTTTACATACAAACTCTGACTTGGAAATACCAAACACATTGATAATAAAAGAAGAGTAAGTACTGTTACATGTTGAAAACTGCATTAAAATAATAAAAAAATAAAACTTTTCCGGGGTTCGAACCCAATGACTTTGGGACTTGCGAGTGTTCACAGTCCCGCGCTTTATCCCCCACGTCTACTGACTCACATGACATCATAGCGAGTCGTTAACGTATATATATGATCCGCGTTGGTCCACCAAAAATGCGAGCATAGGACGAAGGCCGACTCAAACTTACGAGGACCTAAAAAAGTCACTTCGAAGTCAAATTTGATCACGAAAAATACCCTACTACCCCTTCCCAACCGTCCCAACTCCACAAAGGATCAAAGCGATCTCGATACACCCGATTTCGTCTCTGATATCGCTGACGAAAACTCTAGTGAATGATCGCCGCCATGTTTACCTTCCAACTAAGGGACTTTAGAGCTGCTCCGACCACCTCTAAATTATTCCCGCTAACTTAGCTGTCAGGTAGTCAAACTGGCGCACGAGCAACCCAGTTAAGCTATCCGGCGCTGATTTAGCTGGTAGGTTGCGTTTTAGCTGACAGCTAGCCGATAACGGCTTGTTGAGCAACCGGCCCCAAGACGCTGCACGACGTGATGGAACTGTATCCTGGACTCTGACGCACCGATGACGCGCGACGCTTTTTGCGGAAACAGTGCATCCCGGAAAAGAGTTGAAGGATGACGGGAACGGAAACCAAGAAGGTCGCAATGTTCAAAGGGGGGGGGGTGTGGGGGGGTGGGGGGTTGTGTCTCTGAGTAGATGGTGTAAAAAGTGTCGCGTGAGAGAGAGGTACACTGATGAAGACAGACAGACAAACAGACAGACAGGGCGAGCGGGCGAGCGGGCGGGTGGACGGACGGACAGACGGACGAGCTGGCGGGCGGGCGGGCGGGCTGGCTGGCAGGCAGGCAGGCAGGCAGACAGACAGGCTGAAGCACAGGCTCGCACACACATGCACACATGCGCGCGCGAGCGTGCACATGCATGTTCACCAATACACTCAGACTCACTCGAGAGCACTCTCATGCATTTACAAATATGATTATACATTTTTTAAAGATAAAGAAGGAATAACAACCTAAGAAAAAGTACTGGTATACACACACACACACACACACACCACACACACACACACACACACACACACACACACACACACACACACACACACACACACACACACACACATGGGTTGTGCAAGAGTAAGAGAAGGAAAAAGATCAATGACTGGATAAGAATAAGTCTGTGCATGTTGCATAACGGACGAGAAGGGGAAATAAGACATAGACCCATGCCTTGAACTGCAAGGGACTTCACATCAAGTCATCAAAGCTATCGTCTGTTAATCCAATCATCGCATCGCTCTCCCCACGCCGAATCTGAGACGAATAGTACTCTACTGATGTATTTAAAACTATTGGAATTGCAGTCATAAACTGTTTCCTACAAACGATCATACACTCCCACTCCCTTCCCCCACCTTCCACCCCCCAACCCCGCACACGTTTCGACTACAGCAGTGTTTTTCCACCTGGAACGTAAGTACTGTTTATTTCTCAACAAGAGTCTGCTTGTCTAAAATAAATAAAAGGAAAAAAGAAAGAAACAAACAAACAAAGAAAGAAAGAAAGAAAGAAACAAACAAACAAAGAAAGAAACAAAGAAACAAACAAAGAAAGAAACAAAGAAAAAGGCTGCCCAGTAACGCCACGTGGGAACTGCTTGACAACTACATGGGCGCCGATTGGCTGGGGATATGCGCGGTGGGCGGAGCTGCGAGGGGTTAATTGTCATCGTGACCCTCTCTTCATCGCTCGTCAACGTAATGGCGTCTTATGGAGAAGAGTATAGACTGACCTCAGTAAAAAGTGCAACAGAATGGTAGCCCTGTAAAGCTGCAAACGACTGGTTGGTGTGACTATAGAGAACACTGCAGTCAATAGGGTCATATTGCTTGCCCAAAAAAAGGACATGTTTATTACAGAATAACTTCTGAACGCCCCTCCTGGTTCACAAGACTTTCTTAGACACATGCAGACAATTTTGGAGATTGAAGAATTATCCGCCAGAATAGAAGGGAGTCTAAAGTTCTTCCCAACCAAATGGCATGAACTGCGACCAGTATAACTGTAAAATTTACAACTTGTAAACACTGTCCCCAAGCGCAATAACCCATGTGTGCTATCTATTTCATTATGTTGAATAAATGCAGTTTTTTAAAGTGTCATCTCTTTGAGTTTCTTTCCTCTTTAGGTCTTCGTTTCGCCTCTGTTTTCTCTGTTTTATTTTCTTCATCCCTCCTGCTCTGCTGGTTCCCTTCCCTTCTTCTCCACCACCCCATCCCTCTTCTCTCGCTTCTCTTGCTTTACCGCCTGACCCATCCAGCACTACCGTTCTTGCTGTTGTTCCTCCTTGTCTTACTCCCTTTCTCCCGCTCTGCTTTTCATTTATTCGTTGCCCCTCCTGTTTCTACTCCTACTCCTATTTTTCTTCATTCTCCTCCTCCTTCTTCTCTTCCTACTCATCTTTCTCCGCCTCGCCTCGCTTCTGTTTTTCCACCTGTTGCTTCTATTTCTGTTTGACTTTTCCAGCTCTTCCTCATGCTCTCTCTTTTCTCTCACATGACCCTCTTGTTGGTCATGGTTTATTTTATACTCTTCCGTCTATATCTTCTTCTGCTCTCTCTCTCTCTCTCTCTCTCTCTCTCTCTCTCTCTCTCTCTCTCTCTCTCTCTCTCTCTCTCTCTCTCTCTCTCTCCCGTCTATATCTGCTTCTGTTCTCTCTCTCTCTCTCTCTCTCTCTCTCTCTCTCTCTCTCTCTCTCTCTCCCGTCTATATCTGCTTCTGTTCTCTCTCTCTCTACTCTCTCTCTCTCTCTCTCTCTGTGTCTCAAATAGAACATCCTCCTGATAATGCGAATGGACAGTAAAAACAAAAAGGAGGTGAAACAAACTACTACGCTAACAAAGAACAACTTACCTTGACCAAACGATGTTTTATGTATGTGGTTGTAATAAAGATGCTCAAGCAGCTACCAACTGCATTTTAAGTACGAGAAATAATACATACAGATTTTTACAGAATCTGTTAAACTCCTTCTGGATTCTAAGTCACCTTGTTACCTGTGTATGCAGTTGTACATTTTAACTCTCTCTCTCTCTCTCTCTCTCTCTCTCTCTCTCTCTCTCTCTCTCTCTCTCTCTTGTCACCACCGATGCATGCACAATGTTTTTTCACGCACACATAAATTCCCATATTAATTTTGCATCTGTTGTATGGGATGGCTCTATGGCAGTGCACTTGAACAAGATTAAATCACTGTACAGACGAGCTGTCAAGCGTATCATTTCCGACTCAATATTGTCTACGGATGAAAAGATCAGAAATCTTGGCTTACTACCCTTCCAAAAACACCTCTTCCTCAGTAAATGCATCCTTATGCACAAAATTGCTCATTCACGAGCACCGAAGTATCTTACTGATCTCTTCATTCGTCCCCAAACAAGCCATTCACTATCTCGCAACACTTTCATTCTACCACAACCTAGAGTAGACATTTTCAAAGGCAGTTTTACATATTCAGGTGTTATGATATGGAATACACTCCCATTGCACCTAAGGAACAATACTTCCATGAAGTCTTTTAAAGCATCCATACGTGATTATCTATTCAGATAATCTCACTGCTGTCGCCTGTACATATGACACGTATTGCTTGAACTTGAAGACTCACTGAGCTGACGGTTGTCAAAGGCATCTACTAAAATCTTTGTCATTGTTGATCATATTCATCATATACCTTAGCAATTGTTGTACATAGATTAGCTACTGTGTATTTTTTGTCTTAATTATCCATGTTTTCATTTCTTTGTGAGCAAGGACAATTTGTAAGATAGGCAGAAATGCCTAAAATTTCATCCTTGATAAATAAAGAAACAATCTCTCTCCCGCCTATTCCTGCTTCTGTTCTCTCTCTCTCTCTTTCTCTCTCTCTCTCGTTCTCTCTCTCTCTTTCTCTCTCTCTCTCTTTCTCTCTCTCTCTCTCTCTCTCTCTCTCTCTCTCTACCTTCCCTCCTTCCCTCGTGCACTAGTACCCAAGACAGACACTACTCTTGACAGAGGTTCTCACGCTGGAAGAAGGTCACTCGGGCACTGGGTGAGTGGAGTACAGACTGAAGAGCATCAGCCAAGCTGTGTCGAGAGCAATACCAGCCTAGGGCCAGGGCCGGGGGGGGGGGGGGGGGGGCTTGGAGGGGGGAGTCCGAGGAAGGCGGGAGGAAAAAGTGAGAAAGACAGAGAGGAATAGGAGTATGGGGTGGGGAGGAAGTGCGGGGGGGGGGGGGGGGGTACGGAAGAGCAAGGGGGAGGGGGGGGGGGGGGGGGGGGGGGGTAAGGGGAAGAAACGAGAAGAAGGGCCTTTGAGGTGTATGACTAAAGAAAATTTGAGGAGACTGGAGGAAACTTAAGTGAAGGAAGACTGGTGGAGGGTGGGGGGTGGGGATAGAGTGCGAGAAAGCCAGAAAGGAAGACAAAGAAAAGAGGAGAAAGAAAATGGAGAGAGAGAGAGAGAGAGAGAGAGAGAGAGAAAGAGGGAGAGAGAGAGGGGGGAGGAAGGAGGGAGAACGGTCCCATCAATCATATGACCTGACACCGACCCTGCCAACTCGGCAAAAGCTGGAGCAGAGGCGCCAGTGTGGTGCAGATCGGGAACGCAGCCTCGCGTTGGTTTGTCTGGGACTGTGGTGCCTTGCAGCGTGTGCGCTGCACGTTGTGCTGTGTATTCAGAAATGCGTCGATGCTTTACTGAAGCACTGTACACGATAAATACATCGGCAAACAGTTTTGTTGCCAGCACTCTCTGATATAGGTGTATGTTATCATAACGTTTATGCATTTGCACATGTGAACTCTCTGTCTGGGTAGTTTCACATACTCCGATATGCATTAGAGTGTGGCACACACCATTGCTTAGGGCACAAATAGATAGCCAGTTTTATCTGCATGAGTCAGTTCCCTCATCACCCACACAACCCTGAGATGATGACGTGTGTGTGTGTGTGTGTGTGTGTGTGTACGTGTGTGTGTGTGATGTGCACGTGAGTGTGTGCGTGTGCGTGTGTGTGTGTGTGTGTGCTTGTGTGTCTGTGTGTGTATGTGTATGCGCGCGCGCGCGCGCGTGTGTGTGTGTGTGTACGTGTGCGTGTATGTGCAGGTGCGTGTGTGTGTGTGTGTGTGTGTGTGTGTGTGTGTGTGTGTGAAATCAATTTGCAGATCTGCGTCTGCAATATAAAAATTCAGTGCACGGAAACTTCAATTACCAGCTTAAGCATTAATCAAGCACACATCCGTTTGTCAAGAAATAACCTTCCATCCTCCTCTACTGTACTTCTTCCTTACCCCATCTCCTCCCCTCTTACCCTTCCGTTCCTAATCCCCCTCATCCCCCTCCGTACCCCCTCTGTCCCCCTCCCTCCCTGAGGAGCTCATGGCGCCTTGGCGGCGAGAGGCAAAAAGCTGCTTGAGCTTACGTCACTAGTGTCGTCATTAGAGCGACGCCACAGGCATCACGTTCGCACTGGCCGTCTCCCTCCTCCTTCCCCTCTTCTTTCCCTGGACCCCCTGTTCCTTAATAGCCTTACTTTAGTCTCTTCTTCCCCTTCACTACACCCTTCCATTCAACTGTATATCCATCTTGCAACTTTTAGTCTCGCAGACGCACTTTATCTATGGCTCGTTGCACGTTCATTACTTTCTCCATTGTCTTCTACAGTCTTTCACTGTTTTTACCTTTTTCATCCACTGCCATCATTCTTCATCACTGTCACCACATCTATGACTATCCATCATGTTTATCGCTCTCTCATGTGTAAGTCCTTTCACTGTCCAGCACGCTCATCACCTTCACCACCACTCGCCACTCTGACTACTCTTACCGCTACTCTTCACCACCCTCACCACCACTCTCCACCACTCTCCACCACCCTCACCACCACTCTCCACCACCCTCACCGCCACTCTTCACCACCCTCACCACTTTTCACCATACTCCACCACTCTCTATACTCACCACTTTTCACCACTCTCCACCACTCTCCACTCTCATTACTTTTACCGCCACACTCTCCTCTCTCATCAATTCCACCATGCTCTCCACTTTCACCACTTCTCACCACTCACCACCACACTGTATCATCCACTCCATCGCTCTAACTACCCTCCATTATTTTCATCCCTCTCCACCATTCTTAACTTTCACCATCACTTTCACTGCCCTCCACCATTCTCACCTCTCTCCACCATTCGTAACTTTCACCATCACTTTCACTGCCCTCCACCATTCTCACCTCTCTCCACCATTCGTAACTTTCACCATCACTTTCACTGCCCTCCACCATTCTCACCTCTCTCCACCATTCTTAACTCTCTCCATCTCTCTCACTGCCCTCCACCAGTTTCACCACTCACCACCATTCTGAACTCTCTCCATATCTCTCACTGCCCTCCACCATTCTCACACTCTCTCCACCATTCCCACCTCTCTCCACCATTCTCACCTCTCTCCACCATTCTCACACTCTCTCCACCATTCTCACCTCTCTCCACCATTCTCACACTCTCTCCACCATTCTCACACTCTCTCCACCATTCCCACCTCTCTCCACCATTCTCACACTCTCTCCACCATTCTCACCTCTCTCCACCATTCTCACACTCTCTCCACCATTCCCACCTCTCTCCACCATTCTCACACTCTCTCTGGTGTCATTGTTCTATCTCCCTGAGGCCTTGCTGAAAAGGTTATCTGTCTCCTTGATCATGCATCAGAGTAAATCTGCTCAGAAGCTTCAATGTTAGTAGTTACTGAGGGGTTGTTGGATAAGTTGTGACAAATATTTGCACAATCCATTGCTACTGTCCGTTTATCCAGATTATACTTGACATGGTATTGCCAGAGAATATCAAGCTTTTGTGAGAACTGATGGATGATTTTTGCAATGTGAATCGCCATTTTTAGCGCCTGCGTCAGTTACAATGTCAGCATACTGGCACTAAAGTCGTGCGTGTACACGTGTCCGTCCGTCCGTCCGTCCGTCCGTCCGTCTGTCTGTCTGTCTGTCTGTCTGTCTGTCTGTCTGTCTGTCTGTCTGTCTGTCTGTCTGTCTGTCTGTCTGTCTGTCTGTCTGTCTGTCTGTCTGTCTGGCTGGCTGGCTGTCTGTTTGCCTGCCTGCCTGCCTGCCTGCCTGCCTGCCTGCCTGACTGCCTGCCTGTCTGCCTGTCTGTCTGTCTGTCTGTGTGTTCAGATGAGTGTGTGTGTGTGTGTGCGTGCGTGAGTGCGAGCGTGTGTATAATGTGTGCGCGCGCGCGTGTGTGTGCGTGTATGTGTGTGGGTGTGTGAGTCTGTTTGTGTGTCTATCTGCCTGTGTGTCTGTCTGTGTGTGTCTGTCAGTCTGTGTGTGTATCTGACTGTCTGTCTGTCTGTGTGTGTATCTGACTGTCTGTCTGTCTGTCTGTCTGTCTGTCTGTCTGTCTGTCTGTCTGTCTGTCTGTCTGTCTGTCTGTCTCTTATCTCCACTGTATTCACTGAGCCAAACATATACAGTAACTGTATCCCTCCCACACAAGTGCGACCTTCAAAAACTCTCAAGCAGACAACAACGCACGCATCATTAAACATTCTTCCCCCGGTAGTGTTCTCACACCCCAGATTCTCCCATGCCCCTCCCTTCCCCCGCCTTCTCACCCCAGTTGCCCCTCCTTCACATCGCTAATCACACACACACCCTCCTCCCCCCTCCTCCCCTCCTCCTCCCCCGCCTTTTTTCTTGATTCAGCAGGGCTAGGTCTTTCAGAGCCTGGAACTTAACGCCTCGTCGCACAGAGGACCTTTGACCCCAGTTTGGGGGCAGAGGTCACCAAGTGCTTCCGGCCCGGTGTGTGGCCCACTGTAGCTGGAGACTTGGGATGACAAGGGCTTTGTTAGAGATCTTCCCGTGTGAAAGCCCTGTGTGTGTGTGTGTGTGTGTGTGTGTGTGTGTGTGTGTGTGTGTGTGTGCATGCGTGCGTACGTTTGTCTGATGGTGTGATACCCTCCTTGCCCCTTTTACCATAGTTGCCGTTATTAGATGAAGCGTTAAGTATTAGGAGTACTGTCTTCTCGCTATGCAAAGACTGGAAGCGCGCACACACGTAGCAAAGCGTTTAGGCTCTCCGGAGACCGTACATAAGTGCGAGAGAGTGTACTTGGTTTCCAGTGTGACTATGAAGGTCCCCCCCCCCCCCCTTGTTTTTTAAAGTGTGGAGACAAGTGCAGAAGCCCCAAGATAATTTATTTGAAAAAACAATTCTGGCACAAGCGCAAAGGCCACTCACTCTCAGAGCACCTGCGCCTCTCTCTAGAGGCGGGGAAGACCTGTCCTGTCCTTTTTGCTTTGTAGATCGACATCGCCCTATCGGATGAAGCTGCTCAGAGTATTGCAATAACTTTCCATTTGTCGACAAAGTATCGCTATGTGATATTTCACGTGATCCATATAATTCTGTATATAGTTTGACGTCAAAGGTGACTTACAGAGCAGACAAAAAGGCAAATCGCTCAAACATCTTCCTATGTGTCGACAGGAATCTGTAGTGACTTCACACGTGATGAGCTGATATCAAACATAGAGCGTAATCCACGGTCATTTTGCATTAACAGAAGACAGGCACGATAAATGATGACTGACAGGACATAGCAATGCAATAGCTTCTTGTCTGTCTTCACAAGTTCGTACGTGATTTCGCACGTTATTAAGAGTGACAAACTGCACCACACGCACTCAAACAAATTCTCACTGTCTACACCCCCGCTAGAAATAACCGTTCAGCTGCAGACACCAAAACGTTAAATGTCCCCCGTCGCAAAAAAAAATTCAAGGACAGCGATCTTGTTCTTACATCGGCCCTGTAACATGGAATAGCCTACCTTTCCCTGTCCGTCACTCTGATTCCATGTCCCAGTTCAAAACCTCCCTTAAGACACACCTGTTCCGGTCAGTCTTTCCTAACGAGCAGTGAGGTGCTTCACAAGGCGACTCTTCTATGTTTCGTGTTTTGATTATTGTCTGCTATGTTAATTAATTGTATTGTATTTAACTCTTCTTTTATTTCAACTGTACAGTGTGCGAGTGTTGGAATGCTTTGTATGAGTGTGGACTTTTCATTGTAAACGCCATGAGCCTGCCTATTAGGGAAGGTATGTGCGTACAAGTAATCTGTATTATTATTATTATTATTATTATTATTATTATTATTATTATTATTATTATTATTATTACATGGCCGAACTCCCTCGATGTCTTCCTCTTCGGCTGCCACTGCTGGCTGCCGAGCTTTCGGGGCCTGCTCCTGTAGCTCAGCCAGGGGCTGCCGAGCTTTCGGGACCTGCTCCTGTAGCTCAGCCAGAGAGGCGAGTTAACATCAAACAACGCGATTAATTAATGCGCATGTCGCTTTTGCATAAGAACATGCACAGTCGGGTACATAAATCATGCACGCACGTCATCTCAGTCAGGTAGAAAGACAAAGATAATTTAGAGTGCATACGAGGGGCAGCAAACAAACGTGGATCAGATGGGATTTATGTTTTATATTTCTGGATTTTTGGAGATGTCAGTCACTAGTGGATCATATTGCACTGTTATGTTACACACATCCGCTAGAAACCTATGATGACTAGATGTTTTGAATAACAACGATATGCTTTCAAAATGTTAGTCAAAGCTGCTACCGGGGGAACAGCCGGTAGTGCAAGGTTTTGCAGGGCAGAAAAAGTTAATAAACTGGTTTCTGCTTGCGTCACAAACCACATTGTACAGCAGTGATTGAGGGAAAATGGCGGATGAAACAGAAATTCTATGGGCCGCTTGTGCTTCTGTAATGCATGCATCTTACGCCGAATATTCTCTCAAAGGGCATTTCATGTCGAATAGAGGGCCCATTGTGAGTGTAGGTCAGCTGAGATCGTACACAGCTCCTTCTAAGGAGAATGATTAGACTTACTATTGCAGTGTGAACCAGCGTCAGAGCGACCTTTGTTGACTGAGAGTCGGTGGACCTCGCCACATTAGCTCCTCACCAATGAACACAAAGCAAGCCATTTATCATCAACGCTCAGCAAATTACATTTTGAAGTAATTATCAAACCGCCTTGCATGGTGACGCAACCAAACCGGAGTGGACCCAGCCACATTTAAGCACAGCAACCTTGCACCGAATCA
>JAWQFJ010006340.1:52500-55000 GCA_034096865.1 Theodoxus fluviatilis | reverse complement strand
TCTCCAGCAGATGGGGAAGGCCCTGAGCAGTTCCTGTCGTATGTTCAACAGAAATTCCAAAGGGTTTTGTCGTTGAGTTGTTTTCATCGTTCGTATCAAAAGGACTGGAGTGTAGGTGGCGCTACTCGTGTGGCGACGCGTTTACTGATCACTCAGATTCCCCACCCCCACCCCTCCTTCCACACAGATCCCCACCCCCTTTCACAGACCCCCCCCTCTTCCACACAGATCTCCCCCCCCCCCTTCCACACAGATCCCCACCCCCTTTCACAGACCCCCCCCCTCTTTTACACAGATCTCCACCCCCTCCACACAGATCCCCACCCCTTTCACACAGATCTCCCCCCATCCCTTCCACACAGATCTCCCTCCCCCCCTTCCACACAGACCTCCCCCCCTCTTCAACACAGATCTCTCCCCACCCCTTCCACACAGATCTCCCCACTGTCTTCCATAAAGATCCCTCCCCCCTTCCACACAGATCTCACCCACCCCCTTCAACACAGATCTCCCTCACCCACCGATTTTTTAATAAACACAATGAATCTCGTTAACTACTATCATAGCTGATCTCGCAATCAAAGAGTTAAAAGGTAAAAACAAAGAAAAGAAAGAATACAAAGTTATGGTGGTAAACAGCGACGCATCACTCATGTTTGGGTCTCAAACAGCTTTAGACTTTACCATCTGATCATTGGGCCACTTGATAAATTCTTCATTGGCACCTGACGATAAAAAATGACAGACATTCAAGACGCACACAATCTGATACCAGCACCAACTCCATTCCCTGAGGAGAAGTCCAACCCTATGCTGGCTCATGGCCGCATAGAAGGCTTAATCGCACTACTTTTTGCCACACTGGCCTCTCAGGTACTCCGTTTTACTCCTGGGTGAGGAGGAGCTATGTGAGTGAAGCATCTTGCTCAAGAATGCAACTCCGGGAACCGCGCAGTTTTGAGCGCCGCACCAACCAGCCGCAAGCGACTACAGGTCAAGCGCGCTAAACGCTCGCCCACAGAGATCTCGTAGAGACGCATACATGGGAAAATAGCTAAACTTCCGTCGGTGACGCCCTTGCTTCACCAAACGCCAGCCAATTTGTAGTTCACGTCATGCTCAGAGCAGCCAGAACCGTGATGTAAATACATCACTTGCCACTGGTACATTCAAGTGTTATTAACTGCCAAGTGATCACGATCATACTGTCTATGCTATAGTATCTCGCGATTGAAGTAGTTGCTATTGATTTCACTGTCTGTATCGCGCCATCTCCGAACAAGGGCCAAGCACACATGCACTTGCTCTCACACGGCGAGAGATCACCACGAAGGTAGCTGCACACGTACGTACCGATAGTGCTCAGTATGAAGGAACATCTATCTCTCTACACTGCGTTACCATAGCGCAGGTGTCTGCGACGTATGCAATGCATTGACGTCATTAAGGAATGGCCAACTAGTGTGCCTAACAGTTTGGGTGAGCTGGGCAAAACATGTGGAATCACTGCTGTTCACACCGGACGCTGTTTTTTTGGGTCATGAATGATGCACTTAACTCGTTAGAAGTGTACATCGGAGTACCGGCTGGACTCGTACTCCTGGGAGACTAAATGCTGAAAGTCCGTCCTGACACGGGAGCATTTCCGGTGGAGGACATGCTGCAGAGACTGAGAGAATGGAGGATGCACTGGAGTATTCTAGTCCTCTAGAGACTTCGCCTGCCGGCGAAAGAGTCTCTAGCACAGTTCATATCACGTGATGAACTAATCCGTACAGATTATTCATAAGGAGGTCACACGAGAGCCTTGTGGGATTGCACTCTCCTCCCTGACATACGCCGTTAAAGTAGTTCTAAGACCATTTCGCACACAACTCATAATAACGCTTGTTGAGGAAATAAACAAGCGTTTATTCGATAAAATAAAATATTTGTGTTTAAATGGCATCTGAATAATATCTGTAAAATGTGGGGGGAAATTAGAATCCATAACGAGCTTTTTTTGGCACAATGCTGTAACACAAAGGGTCAAGTCTATTACGCATTCATTGCATGCGAACTGCGATAGTGTCACTGACTCTCGGGTTCACAGAATGGCACTACAAAAGCGTGCAGCTTGCAAAGCCAGAGCTGCTGGCACTTGTGCCCCCAGCCCAGTTCACGTGTGTCCAGCGTGTGGAAGACTGCTTTGGGCCAGGAAAGGCCTCATTGACGAACTCTGGACATATCTTAATCCAAACACTGAATCCATCATCGCAGTCGCCAGCCACTCAACGAAAGCAAGAACTGCCACAAAAACGACAACGTCGATGACAATGACAACAACTGTCAGTGCTTGCATATGCACAGTTACATCGTCTGAAATTGCAACTAGCGTTGATCGCCTCGTCCACAGGATCCTGATTGGCTGCTTGGGGCCGCCCCCGCCTGACCTACTGCAGCAGGCACCCCGAAAGCCCAGGTGCCTGGAGTTCCAGCGAATCGAGCGGCTATGCCCGTT
>JAWQFJ010006340.1:45000-47500 GCA_034096865.1 Theodoxus fluviatilis | reverse complement strand
ATCCATCCATCCATCCATCCATCCATCCATCCATCCATCCATCCATCCATCCATCCATCCATCCATCCACCCATCCGTCCGTCCGTCCGTCCATCCATCCATCCATCCATCCATCCATCCATCCATCCATCCACCCATCCATCCGTCCGTCCGTCCATCCATCCATCCATCCATCCATCCATCCATCCATCCATCCATCCATCCACCCACACCAGCTGACGAAGGACCAACTTGATCCGGAATTGAGGAATACTCCGCCAACGAGTGCCATGGACTTATTAAATTGTTGTACTCGGAACATCGGCGTACACGTTGGAAGAGTTCAATAATTACAGGTTTTTGGAAGTCTATCGATTCTTCGTAGCAGGATTCGTGGGAGATGTCTGCTGATTCTCGCCGGGTGTTTGTCTCGAAAGGTCAGATCTATTCTGTAAATCTTCTTTTTCCATCCTCTTCGTCTAGCTTCGGTCACCCTTTGCACAATCTGACCTTGATTGCTTTTCTCTGATGGTATAAAGTAGTAGGAGCGTTTGACTCCTCTTAATTTTTTCTTTTTGTTGGTTGTTAAAACAATTTTTCACGCAGAAAGAAGTCGGCATAGTTGCACGTCTCCCGTAGCACAGCTTAGCAGACAGCGCTCGCCTCCTACCAACATGGCTGAAAGCACGTGGCTTCTACAAAGAACTCCGGAAGTGACGACAACGCGTCTCCGGCCATTCGACAACACTGTCCAGATCGAAGACGAAGACGAACGTATGAACATTCCAGATAGAAGGCGTCTCCCAGAACTTGGAATGGCTTCATGCAGACTGCAGCTGGAGGGTCTGGACGGAAGCGTTTTCGAGACGTAACGATCCACGTGAAGCCATCTACCACGATTCCTGGCATAAAAAGTTTTCAATCCATAAAAACCGCTGCAAGCAAAGTAAACATGCTCATTTCGCATTCTTGTTAGCACTGCCGCGGACCTCCTCCACGCAATGAGCCGTTCATTTACCGCCATAGCCACCACCGTATCTGCTCGCACTGTTGCGGTGGGGTTCCAGCAACCGGGATGGGATGGGAGATTCTGCACTAGATATCGTCAGGTAGGGAGTGCAGAGAGAAAAAAAAACCGGATGGAGGGAAGGCGTGGGGTAAGGGGAGTGTTCTCCCACATAGGGCGCTTCAGAAAAACGAAAAAACCCTTGGGGGTCTCAGATAGACTTGAGGATGAGAGTAGAGTGTTGTCAGTGCTCATACTTCTCTTCGTTTTCTTGTTTTACACCGCTTTGAATGGGCAGTTTTTTGGGGGGGTGTTTGTCCTGGAAAATCGAGGACACGTGAACAAGCGACGAAGACCTATGTGTAGCCACGAGCGTACTGTACTCTGCAGCTCCTGGAGCAGGCTTCGAAAGCTCCATGGCCATTGGTCTAAGACAACCAATCGAATTGCAGCTTGTGCCTGTTTTGCCAGGAAACAACTCTTGAAAAAACAACTCTTGAAAAAAAGCGTTTTTGCGAGGTGGGGGGTGGGGTGGGAGGGGGGGGGGGGGTGGTGGTGGTGGTGGGAATCGAAATCGGACATGTTTCACAAGTTATGATGAATTAAAATTATACATATCTAATTAGGTTTATTTTCTAATACCCCTGTTGCAATAAGATGAAACTTTAAAAAATGTTTATGAGCAGCAATTACTTTGAAAAGATCAGAACTGATTCTACAATGGCCCTCTATGAATAATCCAAGAAGAGTCCAGTTTGGTATTTTCTCATGGAAATTGATGGTCTTGCCAGCTTAATGCTAGCCTGCAGGTGAAGAAGAGCATTTCGCGCTGGAGGTGCCAAGTATCGAGCTGTGCCTCTGCACGAGGGTTGCAGATCTTCTGCACGTCGTACTTAGGACATGCCACTCATTGTCACGGCTACCCGTACATCTCTTTGTCTCATCTGCACGCACTCACTAGGCAACAGTGTGGCGAACACAGTTATTTCGTGTATTTGGGGGGTGGGAGGTGAATTCTAGCGTCAAACAAAAACAACCAAGTTGGTCGCCCGGCAATCCACTCATACTGAATGCTGTACGGTTCAAGGTAAATGATAGCAATATGAGCTCAGCATTAGGCCAGAAATTTAGTTCCTAGATCCTTCAAAATTCTAGCGGCATTGTTTTCTCTTTTTGACTCACATGCGAAGCAAAAGTGAGTCTATGTACTGAGCCGTGTCGTCCGTCCGTCCGTCCGGGCGTCCGTCCGGGCGTCCGTCTGGGCGTCCGTAAAAAACTTAAACGTTGGATTTTTCTCGGAGACTATTAAGTCTATCAACACCAAATGTGGCATGATGGTGTATTATGACAAGGCCTCAAAAAACATACATAGTGACTTGACCTTGCTTCAAGGTCAAGGTCACAGGAGCCATAAATGTGGTCTCAAAAACAGTCATTTTTCACATTTTCCCAATTTTCTCCCACGTTATTGAGAATGGCGACCTTAGCTACAAGTGGTATATAGGTCAAAGCAAG
>JAWQFJ010006340.1:2500-40000 GCA_034096865.1 Theodoxus fluviatilis | reverse complement strand
TCGTTGGTGGAAAATTCGTCACCCATCAGCGTGAACTTGTGAGTAATCGGGGGTCAACTTTGGTTTTGGGTCAGTGAAATTAATCCTCTACTTTTCAGTCAGAAAGTAGACTGATAGAATTGATTAGTATTTTCATTCATATTGATTTGAATTTGATTTTACTCATGATTAAGTTTGATTAAAGAAAATCCTTAATGAACATTGTGTCACGTCATGCAAGCGTGAGAAGAGAGTGAGTGAAATTAATTATCCCCCCTCCACTAGTGATACCCCTAGACTCGAAAACAGAAAGAATCAGAGAATTGTGTGAGTGAGTGTGGAGGAGGTCATAGTGGACATGCACCATTAGTGTGAAGCAAATTAGGTCTTGCTTAAGAAAAACGATGCCTGTAAGCCGTGAGTACGTGTGGAATGTGGTTACCAGTCATTTTGAGTTCCTCAAACATCAGTCAAGTCTCGACGAGTCTCAAATCCATACTCTAGCAAGATGCGGGAAGGGGAGGAGGGAGGGAGGGAGAGAGGGAGGGAGAGAGGGAGAGAGAGAGAGAGAGAGAGAGAGAGAGAGAGAGAGAGAGATTTACTCACAAGGAGTACTTAACGTCGTGTCAAAGTTTCTAATTGTAACAAAACACACATTTTGACAACGAATTTAATGTCGTTTATTTTTCAGGATCGACAATACAATTCCATGTAATTCTCTCATTGCCTACAGAACACATGCTGCACAATTCTTTGAGATACTGACGGCAAGGTATATTGTCACTTTGTCAGTTCTGAAGGTGCAACACAGTTTTGGCTGACAGGAGATCACATGACGATAGAGAGAAAAGAGCAACTTATCGAGTTAACAACTCGTCCTGGTTCGCATGTGTAAGGATAGAGCAAAGTCATGGATGACTTTTGTTAAGTCTCGGCACTTGAGTTGAGCTTGAGATGTTAAGTTTGGTTTTTGGCTGATGACTGAACACACAACGCGTGTCTGCGAATGACCAGTGGTTTCCCGGAGGAGATTTGTGCATGAAAAGAGTTCAGGTCCACACAGATTCTTCTGAAAGTCACAGAAATCTCGGTCCTGCAGTCGTATTTCTGCACACGGCGTCTTCCGCGTGATGACGCAAGTTTCTAAGGCACCATCTGATTGGCTGACGACAGTCCAATGACGAGAGCGAAGCCGTGCGGCTTTTTAGGGTGCGCCATGGTATGAACCAATCAGCATCTCTTTTCCGGAGACTGTCAGGGCGTGACGTCACTGCAGGGGTTGGCCCCGATGCTGAGTGTGGAGTCTGAGAGGGGTCCGAGTGTTCCAGAGTGTCTGGTCACCTGCAGAAGAAGACGAACTGATGTCAGTGACAGAGCATTGAGAATGCCTAACTGCGGAAGTTTCCTAGTTGGCAAACAATAGGCCGGTGTCAAAATGTCTCAAACATTAGACTGCCTTAACGTCTGCTTCCATAATGTTGACACCGGCCTATTCCTCGCGAGATCTTGCAAGGTTCCTAGCGTAAGCAACGCGTCACAGTACATACACACTTGGTTATATATGATGTCTCCTTTAAAAGAGGTGAGGTGTGACATGTAATAAATAAGAAAACATTCAAAGAAAATAAATAACGGTCATTTTGTGTAACAGGTGTTTCACGTCTGGACGAAACAACGCAAGATGCAGACAAAAACAAAAACAAGTTCTCTTGGTGTCAACATAACAAGGAATATTTAGTAGGAAACTCAATGCACATATCTCCCCCTTGCACTGACGCTCGAAAGTGGCTGATGATAGCAAAACCCCTACCCCCCTCGAAAAAACAACCCCGAAGATAAAACCCTACAAACAAGAAAATAGACGGTGGAACAGTCCAATCAAGTTTGATAGGGTGATTCAAAATAGTACAAAGAGAAAATGTTCTGATGATTTCCAAAAAAAAGTCATCGCGTAAGAATGGTGTGGTTTACAGATGCAAGTAGAGGGGATCTAATGACGAGGGAAAATATTGCAGATCGGGAGAGTAATGAATAAATAAAGTTTTACAGCCTATCAGCCTTCGAAGGCTATGTAAGGCCATTGATAATGCATTCAGGTAAACTGTTTAGAGGGAGTGCAAATGAAGTCAAGATTCCCCGAGTGATTCGCCTTTTACGAACCGCGTGGGGAAATGCGGTGGGTCTATTCTCACCCCAGGGCCACAGGGGAAGCAGGTCAGGGGGGTCATGGGTTGAACATAGTTAAAATGAAGGATCGTCTGCCCAGTGCCAATCTCTTCCTGTCAATTCGGCATATTGTGGCGTCATAGCTTTGATGTGCTTCGCTTGCTCAGATGTCCGAGCACAGTTGCAATATGTGATGCAGGAGGGAAGTAGGAGAGCGCGACACATTTGTTTCTGCATGAGTGGCACGTTCAGGAGGCCTGGCAGCCGTCTTCTGTGGGCGAGAGTGGTGCAGTGGCAGCCACACTTACCAGGTCAGCGTGTGGGTCAGCCAGGAATCTGTACAACGGGTTTGGGATAGACATCGCTCGCAATCATTGTCTCGTGGAAGTTGACGATTTCCTCCTCAGTCGGACTCAGGAGTTCCTTCGGGTTCTAAAACAATGCACAGTGAAAACGGTATAGAACAATGAACGAATGAATTAATAATGAACAAATGAGCGAATGAACGAATGAACGAACGAACGAACGAACGAACGAAGTTGTACGTTATGTCAGCCTCTGTAGGCTATGTAGGGCCATTGATAAATTAATCATGATAGCTTGTTGGAGTAATAGCAAATTAAGTCTTGACTTACCTAGTTATTCCCCCTGCATAAATCAAGTAGGGAGGCGCGGTGGGTCTATTCTGACCCCCAACACACAGGGGGCAATCAAGTAGGGAGGCGCAGTGGGTCTATTCTGACCCCCAACACACAGGGGGCAATCAAGTAGGGAGGCGCAGTGGGTCTATTCTGACCCCCAACACACAGGGGGCAATCAAGTAGGGAGGCGCAGTGGGTCTATTCTGACCCCCAACACACAGAGGGCAATCATGTAGGGAGGCGCAGTGGGTCTATTCTGACCCCCAACACACAGGGGGCAAGCAAGTAGGGAGGCGCAGTGGGTCTATTCTGACCCCCAACACACAGGGGGCAATCAAGTAGGGAGGCGCAGTGGGTCTATTCTGACCCCCAACACACAGGGGGCAATCAAGTAGGGAGGCGCAGTGGGTCTATTCTGACCCCCAACACACAGGGGACAAGCAAGTAGGGAGACGCAGTGGGTCTATTCTGACCCCCAACACAGGGGGCAATCAAGTAGGGAGGCGCAGTGGGTCTATTCTGACCCCCAACACACAGGGGGCAATCAGGTAGGGAGACGCAGTGGGTCTATTCTGACCCCCAACACACAGGGGACAATCACGTAGGGAGGCGCATGGGCCTACATGTATTCTTACCCCAACCCACAGAAGGCCGGACCAAAAAGTCATACGCGAACAGTTAATTATGAAGTGTTTGATTCCAAATTGCAAAGCCCACACGTTTTTGTAGCACGTGAAACCTAACCCAAGACGCACTAAAACACATCTTACTTTTACACAAGTTCTAGTTTGTTTGTCTCGGTTAGCCACGACCAAATTAGTCCTCTCAGATCGCACTGGTTGAAGTATTGGTCATAGATGTTGCATCGCTCATGAAGGCCGTATTACACGAAGCGATGTTATGTTCCACACTGACGCTGCCTTCACGACAAGAACAACTCCCTTTTGCCGACCAGTACTGATGCTCTTGCTCCACTATTGCTAACCACGATGACGCACTCTGCAGAGCATCAGTGCGGACCACGTGGAATCGCCTCGTGCAGTACGGCCTTGATCTTGTCTGCTGCATCTGTGCAGCCTCTGTGTTTTTGTTTTTTAATCGGCACTTCAAGCTCAGTCAGCACGAGAACTAGGAGGAATGCGAGAAACATGGGCAGCAAGAGAGCCTTGAGATACATGGTCAGAAAGATAAACACGGAGAGCACAGTAAGAACGGTAAACACGAGAGGCACGTAAAGAACGAGCAGCATGAAATGTACGTGCAGGTTACTCACCTCAACCAACACGCAGCTCGTGTCCACAGATTTGGCCGTGGCCGCCTCAGTCGAGTTGTCACGAGACAGCAGCTTGGCCAATCCGATTGCATCGTCCACCTGCAAGAAATGCCATCGAGTTGGTCAAGCACTTGATGCTGAAGACTGCAACGTCGACAACAATGACGACGACGACGATGATAATAGCAGAGTTCGACAACTTGCAACGACGACTAAATATGGGCAGTGGGAAGCAGTGATTATACGAGGATAGATATTAGACCTTAGGGGGTACGTGATGCGTTTCAGTCATAACGCTGTGTTATGCTGAGTAATTACTGAAACTGGAACCAGCTGGAACAGAAGGGTCACACCAGAGACGTCTGGAGAGTCCAGATAAGCGGTCTGTGCCCTTGATGGGGCAGTAGGCGTAGTAAAATAAGTATTTAGTCAAATTAACTTTGCTTAACACTGTTGCAGTTAATTTACCAAAGTAGCTACAGATTACACACGAGTCTAGCACAACTCATTCTGTAGCGGTAGACTCGATTTACAGCAGTAAATGGTTTCTATATTGCAAATGCAAAAGAGCGCGAGACACTTAAAAACAAAGCGTCCCTGTTTGTCTTGTGTCAGACTGAATACAAAGATTCGTCAAAACAAACGAACCAAGTGGCAGGAAATTCTACTCAGGCTGAGACACTATGCTTCTCCTATCGAAAGGAACGACCAAAGCAAAATTTCTAGCAAGATCTAATAGCACCAATTTTCTCGATAAACATGCTCGTCACAGAATATGAAATTGTGGAAACGGAGCAACTATCCTCTTGAGAGGATTCTGTTTTTGCACCTCGCTCAGCGTCATCGCCTGCACTTTTTGTCAACAGAAAGCTCACGAGGACAAAGGTCCATTTGCGCCAAGGCTAAATCCGCGGCAGTCTTATGACGCTGCACGTAACTGCCTGCTCCTCTGACGCCCGTCGTGACGTCACAACGTCTGTTGCTATGGCGACGACGCTCGCCTTGGGGTTGTGACGTCAATGCAGCAGGGCGCAGCCCAGCCGTCGATCGATAAAGTCTTATGCGCGAGCTAAATCTGATACCAGATCCTCCGATTTTAGCTCTGCTGCCAAATTTAGGCCTGTCCTTCTAAATCAGGCTGAAGAGCAGTGCTGTTTCCGAATCCCCGCTCCTCCGAGAGAACCCTATATCGACTTGAAGATGATTCTCCAAATGAGATGAAACTGAGGGGGTACAACCTGCACAAAAAAGGGAACGTGTTTTACGCAAGATGCAACGTGCTTCGGTCTTATCGCATCGAAACTATTTTGCACGCTGCTGTCACAAACAATGTCACAGATGTCGAAAACAGTAAACAAGATGTACTTTCTTTCAGGAGGGGTAATGTGATGAATCAGTCCTCCCACAAACACGATAATATCTTCGCATTTTGTGAGTTCGCGATAAGTAGGCAGTAGTCACCACAGATAGCATCTAGGATGACCATGGAACGCGAGTGGATTTACAGACTGCATTTTAGTGGCAGGGTTGTTGTGAGGATCAACTCCCGCACCGCACTCCGCAAGATAGAAATACACCTCGGAGAAAAGGAAGGGGTGACACTATTACCAGCAGTTGAGAGCACGCAATAAGGCAAGCATCCACATGCACGCAAGCGTGTGCAAAGAGCGCATTCGCCATCCCAATCCATACCAGTGCCCCAATGTTTGATCGCTGATCTGATTTTGTGTGTGTTTGATTTTGGATGCCATATTTGATCCCGAATTCGATCCTAGGCCTGGGGGGTCTGCGTGTAAGAGCTGCTACAGATTCTGATCTTCAGATGGGGGGAAGAAGTGCGATGCATGATCTCTTTCGCGGGCAAACCTATTATGATCTACAAGCCAAAGTCAAGAGTTGCAGGGTTTGTTTTGATCTCAAGACAGGTGTCGTCTTTTCCAAAACATATTAAATTTAAATGAGAAATAAGACAGCACTGACGCTTCCTTTGATTAGAAGGCACGGAGAATGAGCGTGGACGCCATGCTGAATCTGCAAGCAAGTGAAAACAGGCCGATGGAGCCTGCTTGGACGAGGAGGGCGAGAACGGGGCGTGGATGCCTACCTTGATCATCTTGATCTCGTTCTCCCAGCAGAAGGCCTCGATGAGCGTGTGCTGGATGTGCAGAGTCACGTCTTCGCTGCGCACTTCGGGCATCACGCACAGCATCACGTTGTCGGGGTTGCTGCAACACGCAACAACACGCACACGTCAACACGCTACACAGCACACGTACGTCTCCCCGCTTGCGACACACAGGGAACACGTTCCTTTCCATTAGGCACGGCGGGGTGTGTGATTTGATCAAGCGTACAACACAGTCAAAACGAGGAACCCACCCCTGTAAAGGTAACACGCGACCAGGACAAACAGTGCACCATCTTGGACACACCCAGCAGGACTGCCATCACGTTCCATC
Source organism: Theodoxus fluviatilis (assembly GCA_034096865.1). Taxonomy (NCBI): domain Eukaryota; kingdom Metazoa; phylum Mollusca; class Gastropoda; order Cycloneritida; family Neritidae; genus Theodoxus; species Theodoxus fluviatilis. The sequence continues at coordinate 33,482 of JAWQFJ010006340.1, read as the reverse complement.
TAACAGCGAAGTAATGTAGTTCAGGGAAAGGGGTAAAGGAGGTAGAGAGAAGATGGTGGTGTGAGATGGTAGTGGTGGTGGTAGTGGTGTAGTAGTGGTGGTGTCGTGCTGGTGGTGGTGTGGTGCTGGTAGTGGCTGAAGTAGTAGTGGCGGTGGTAATAATGTTGCAGTAATGGCGATGGTAGTGGTGGTGGTGGTCGTGGTAGTGGTGGTGGTGGTGGTGATGATGATGGTGGTGGTGGTAATGGTGATGCTGATGGTGGAGTGGTGGTGGTGGCGATGGTGGTTGTGGCGGTAGTGGTAGTGCTGGTAGTGGTGGTGGAATTGATGGACGTGTGGAGGTGTAGCAGTAGTGGTGATGCAGTGTACTGTTGCAACTTTTATGTTTTGCATTTTAGAATAGATGACTGAGCGTAGTTGTCTATTTTCAGTCTCATGGTCCTCTTTGTTCCAAAAAGATTCAAGATGCAAGGCAAATAAAATGTTGTATGTCATGAAGCAGGTGGCAGCAAGACAGTCATGACATGTCAAAAATCATCATATGGAGTATCTCGCCAAACAATTTGGTACAGGAATCCTGACTAACAAGATGGCAGGAAAAAGTGCATGTTTCCATTAAAGGAAAGATATTCTGTCGCATCAGAAAAGCAATATGACAAACGAGATCTAGACGCTTCAATCTCCACCCACTGACTTGCAAGGACGAATTTTTCCTGCATGGGAAGCGTGACTGGAAGGTTGGAAAATGTCAACCCCGTGAGCGGCTATAGGTTCTTTTCATGACTGCAGACTGAGAGGAATGCGATCTATGGATCAGTTCTTCCCAGAATTTATCGTCTGTTATGAACACGCAGTCGAAATATACTTGTAGCGTGCTATCTAATGAGGCATCTGAGCAGTCGTACCTAAAAGATAATCCACGCCCGAGGAGGAGGAGGAGGAGGAGGAGGAGCAGGAGGAGGAGGAGGAGGAGCAGGAGGAGGAGGAGGAACAGGAGGAGGAACAGGAGGAGGAGGAGGAGGAGGAGGAGGAGGAGGAGGAGGAGGAGGAGGAGGAGGAGGAGGAGGAACATGGGGAACGACAAAGAGGGCATAAAAGGAGAAGTAATGGGGGAGGGGAAGGGACTAGAGAACGAAAAAGAGAAGGAGGAGGGGGAACAAGAGGAAGGTTCGAAAGTGGAAGAGCAGCTGGATCAGGAAAAGGACGTAAGAAGCACGAGGAACAGTTAGTACCCGAGGAGCATAAACCACAGGAGAAATAGTGGGGAGGGCAAATCGCATCTGGAGCAGAGTGAGCAAAAAGATGGAGCAAGTAGAAGAGCAAGAAGCGAGAGTTGAAAGAAACAAAATCATATATGAGAAACAGGGAAGCAAGCAGAAAAGTCACAGACTATTTAAAAAGCAACATTTTCACAATGACTCACACAGATCTATACAAAAAAAGAACGCGAATATAGTGCACATGCACAGAGACAAGCGCAGAAGAGGAAGAAAACTTACCACATTAGTAACTTGGCACACTTACCAGATTAGTAACTTGGCACACTTACCACATTAGTAACTTGGCACACTCGAAAATTCCGCAGGTGAGGCGGCTGGCTCTGTCTGCCTCTTGCAGACATTCCACAAGCTGCTGACCAATGCCGTTTGTCTTCCTGCAAAGACAAAATAGAAACCAGGGTCACAGATGTGTCATCAACATGCCTTCTGACGGCCTGATCAAGTCAGGAAATATATATTCCTCGCGGAAAGGGATCCATAATGGTACGGCAGTGTGTGAACTGTCCAATCTTGGTGAGACTTACCACGTCACAGAAACCAAACAGTATAACCCGGCCTTGGGGATGACTTGTCGTGTAAGATTTCTACATGTGCACCTCTGATAATTAAGATCTTAAATACGGTCTTAGTGATCTCGTTCACTTCCGATGTCCACTGGTAGCTTCTGAGTACTTAGGTCCGCCCCTAGCTGAGCTCCTTGAAAAGGCTCCGAAAGTCCAGCAGCTAGGGGCTGAATGTTGATATCAGCATGATATTCTCAACTAGGGAGAAATACCATAAGCTGGGATACACGACTGGGCTGACAATCCGGCTTTTCAATGCGAGACGATGCTTGTTGAGTAACTGCACCTACTTTAATGGATACTTAATCTCAGAATTGGGCGTTTGGCAAAAATGAGACACTCTGAACTACAAAGGTATTTTTTGTAAATATGAACGCCCAGTAGCATTAACTTCCTGAAGACGATGAAAGAAATACCAGTAATCTAGGGGCAGTTTTATGTAATATCTTGTCACTGTCTTGTACGTCTTTCCTCTCTGAATCGGAACCTGGGGTTCACTTCCATTCGCATGAATGCTCTAAAAAGGCTCACTTTTGTGCTACTTTGAAGTCTCTTTCGACATTGCACTGATAAAGTTCTGCCACCAGTACTGAAGTACTAAGAAATTGGACATGTCTGATGTTTCTGCAGTAGGAAATCTATTCATTCAAAAGCGTAAACGTGCCCCACGAGAGGGAAGCGGTAAACCTTGCACTCTTCAACGTTTATTACCTTTCGAATTGCGAGAGTACTTCACGATAAAAAGCCATCCGTGATCTTTGTTTCGTTAGAAATATATTCCAGTCTAAACTGCAAAGTGACTAAAACAACGGGACACATAGTATTTACGGCATTTGCACATTGTAGTGGTTTGGCAGTAGGATGCTAATTCACGCCAACAATTTTAGCGCTAAGTCAAAATTGTGTTATATATATATATATATATATATATATATATATATATATATATATATATATATATATATATATATTTTAAACATCTATTGGTTAGAGAACTGTTCAATTGTGCATAACACATCGCGTTTCCCGAAAAGTATAGGTACGTGGAAACCTACACCCTTCTTCGTTACTTAACTCGAAGTTACGCGTTCTCAAGAACTTTTCGCTGGCAGACTGAGAGGGCGACAAGTTACGTCAAACGGCACACAGGACACAAAATCCCCAACCATACTAACATGCTCTCCACGATGAGGCCAGTGGTAGGTAGGTGCATGATGAACTGAAGAAAAAAAGACGATTCCATAGAAGTCAGGGTACTCCAACCAAGCTCGAGCAACAGCGCGATCCGTTAACTGCTAAGACTGTGCGAGAACTAAGTGACTCAGACGGCACCGAAGCTTCAAGAACGTAACGACGTTCTCGCCGGTCTCGTCACCCTTAGCAACAAGGCTCTCAAGGTCAGCTCTGCTGGGCAGCGTGGCTCTGTGGTGGAGTTGGCTCCTGGTCTGCGTGGTGCCACTGGTGCCACTCTGCAGAGTCTACAGGCCTTGCTGTCTAGGACCGCTAGCTTTGGCTACAGTTCACTGCTCAGCCCTCATTGCTGATGAGAGAGCGTGGGCAGTACTGCTGCTAGGCTGTGATCTACGCGATTTGAACAGTTAAGGCGTCTTGAACGCCTTGCATCAATACACAAAGCGATCATAATGATATTAGTGAGTCTTAATCGTCCCAGCCAGTTCATAACAAACAATAGTAGTGTCAAATTATGCGTCATGTACATCGCGCATGCATTCAATGGTAGCAAGAAACTCCCAACGAAGCGAGGCAGCAGACGGTGTTCAGAGGAAGAGCCCCCGTCGACAAGTGTTTCGTCCCTTTAAACTTCCTGACACTCTCGGGGGGAGGGCCACACCTGGTTAAAGTTTCATCTGCCCATCTGCTGCCCTGAACTCGCACGACTTGCGTGCACAGTAGGGTGGGGATTGTCTGCTTCCGCTACTGGTGAGCAGCGGGGCTCTGGTCTCTGGTGTTTCGGCGCATCCAGATCCAGACTGATGCCCTCTCTGCAGCTTCTGCCATGGCTCTTGCTGCCTTTGTGCACTGACGGCTTGAGAGGCCGAGCTGTCTGCAGGCGCTGTGGACTGTGTGGCCTACGAAACCCCTAGCTCCCACCTCAACAGCGAGGATGGTGGACACAAGTTTCTTTTTAAAAATGACACGAGAACATTTATCTGAAGAATTCATAGTGTTTCGCGGCTAAACTGTGTGTCAGAATAAGTATCGAGCGAAGATACTAATTTACATATCGTTTAATCCCATTCTTGGATCAACATCTGTTTGAACAGCTAAAGTCCATTAATAAAATCTATGCCGCTCAGCGCAATTCCATTGTGAATAACTGCCTATCAGACGTCTTCCGATGAAAAACAAGCCAGCTGACAAAAATTGCCAGAACGTAACTCGATAAAAGTGAGTCGTCGGGGCTCTAAACACTTGCAATCATTTCGACACTATTTTTCATATGGAGACATTATAAAATCACATTCAAAGTGCGCCTATTTTGCGAGAGAACAGCGGTGAACACGGCTCTTGACAGCAAGACACAATAATGATGACTGACTCACTCCAGCTATGTGACTCGTGGCGAGACAAGCCACACCAGGAAGTAACTCCGACAGTGGAAAACACGCTATTCTGGCTCAGTTACTCACACAGAAGCCAACTCCAACACCAACACTAACAGGCAGTGCTGAGCAGTCGAAATAGCGGCAAGGCAGCGCATCAACGAAACAAATATGTTTTTGTACAAGCAGAAGATCCGTCATCGTATGATCGGTCACTGTCTATACGAATGTCACATATTGGCTTTCGCTTTACTGCCTGCGGGAAAAGAGAGCGAGGTAGTAAGGTAGTGCGTGTGTGTGTGTGTGTGTGTGTGTGTGTGTGTGTGGGTGTGGGTGTGTATGTGGTGTGTGTGCGTGTGTGTGTGTGTGTGTATGTGTGTTTGTGTTGGTGCATATGTAAAAAGGAATCTAATTGTTTACATGACTGGAAGAACAACTTATGTATATGTCCATACAAGGTCAAATTGCAGACAAAAATATCAGACATAAATGGGCGTCGATAGGAAAACACATTTTCATCAACTGACGAGTGTACGTCTTCAAAGTTGTTCATTAGGGCTGTTATGATCCATGCAATTGACATTATTGTGTTTTTATCCCTCAAATCCCAAGTACTCTGCGAGAAACACTGACTATAAACATGTTGTCCTCAGTGGTGTTTCTGCAGTCGGAAACGGCTCGGCTCATTCTCTGGAGAAAATATCTTGAATGAAGATGCAGAAAAATTTGTCGCCGCCACTGTCAACAAGACATGCAGGTGTGGGGCACTGACGATGTGACTGGTGGCATGAGTGGGGGGAAAGCCTGAGGCCACAGATAGGCTCTGCTCTCCCCAATCAACGCCCACCTCCACTTCCTTGACCCTCGTTATCTGCCTTTTTCCTGGGGGGAGACTTGGGGCAGAATGTGGAAAGTCCCCGGTCCCCGGCTTTGGAATGTTTCGCCATAGCACTCCTGTCTGACCTCCAACAACCCCCTCTTCAGAAATGCCCTCCAACCCCCCCCCCCCCCCCCCCCCAACTTTCACTCTCACCCCCCACCCCTTGCACATCCCCTGTCCTTCCATTTCACATCCCCCAAGGATCAACTTCTGGAGAAAGGTTAAAAATGTGGAGAGGAGATGCCTTTCATTCCCTTGATGCCATCCAAAATTCTGCAGTCAATCGAGCAACAGCCTTCCATCTGTTCAAGTCCCTGAATTCCCATTCCTTCCTCTCAAATAAGAGTGAAACCATGAACCCGTGAGGGTTGAAGTATACAAAATGTGAATGATGACACCCTGGATGCAATATTCCCGGACAGACGAAAGGAGATGGAATGACACTGAGAATGGCCCGATCACCAGGGGGTAAAAGTGTGGGGTTTGAGCAACCATCAATAGGTGGAAAGTCGTCATTTGAAGCCAGGCAAACACCTTGACCTTTCACACCTTTGCCCCTCGTCCACTCCACACCCGCTACCCGGCACATGAGGAGCGTTTGCCCGGCACGGGTCTGCAGGGGACGACCTCCTGCTAAGGAACGGAGCAAGGAACGCGGCAGATCTTTCCCAGCGGGGACGGGTACCTGCTGACCTTAGCGACGCCTGCCTCGGGTGTTGTGGTACACCTTCGGGTAGTCCAGGGCGACACCCGGGGTGGGGTGACGGGCGGTACCTGAGCAGGATCAAGGTGACTGGAGCTGCATGCCGTGGTCTGAAATAACCTCGGCTTTATCAACAGCAGCCGACGTGGTCTGGCTGTCTGGGGTCATGAGGAAGGCGGCGGGGCTGGTGGTGTCCCATTACTGCACAAGTTACCAAGTCGTGATGCAAGGTGAAAGTCTCGCAGAGCTCTCGAATCCGGGCCTACAATGCAAGGCATTTTAATAGAGAGCATCCCATTGGATGATAGGTCTCATTGACTATATCTGTGATGGAGCATACGTTGGAAAACATTCAAAGGTACCGGGATTTAAAATGTCCCATTCAAATTATCGTATTATGCTTTTGCATTTTCGTTCGAACCTCGACAAACTAATGGAAGTCTTTTCAAAACGTTTTCCGTATTATGCGCGATGCGTGGCGACATAATTATAAACTGGAATCGAAGAAAATCACATCGTTTTCATGTGAGTGCAACCACTGGAAGAAATGGCGTTTAATTTGCTTCGCGCCCGTCGTTACCATTGGATGGGGGAATAATTGCGCATGAGTTTCAATTTTTTATCCACCTCTGCATGTCTTCTCAAATATATATTGAAATGAAAACGAACGAGCGCTCGTACAAGACTTATCAAAGTGGCACACATATGATTTCTTCACTTCACTTCACTTGTCACGTAGTCTGGACTACCGTTGGGGCACCACAGATGATCTGGCAACCAGTTCTCTCCATTCCTCTCGCCTCTCGGACTGTCTCAAGGCTTCGCTGAGCCTCATCCCTGTCCATTCTGAGACGTTGTGATTTCTACGAGACATCAAACTGAAAAGCGACTGTGTGGTTACTGCGTGAAAGAAACGTAGCAGCAAAGTATGTTGACCAATAGATCGACATCGTCACAATGCACTCCATAAGATAAAACGGTCAACCAAGTTCATTGTATGTCGGTTTTGCGTTTAGTTCCGCGTGGCATTCACGTGCCACCTGTTCTTTAGAAAAAGGCACGCGGAGATGCTGCCATCAACACACGAGATTCCGTTTTCATCAGTCTCTATAGCGGTGGTATTTGGCATTCAGATAGCCTCCTTATTACGATCCTATCTCTCCTATCATCTATCTCACTGGTTTGACAAAGGAGATTTCAGGTAGGCTGCTCGTTGTTCACATCTAGCTATATCCCCCTGAAGTTGCTGTCTTTAGTATTTGCGCAGATCGTCCATACTTTCTCTGTATGTGTGCGAGTGTGTGTGTGTGTGTGTGTGTGTGTGTGTGTATGTGTGTATGTGTGGGCATGCCTGTGTGTGTGGGTGCATTGTGTGCGTATTGTTTGTCGTGATGTATGTATGTATGTATGTATGTATGTATGTATGTATGTATGTATGTATGTATGTATGCATGCATGCATGCATGCATGCGTGCGTGCGTGCGTGCGTGCGTGCGTGCGTGCGTGCGTGCGTGCGTGCGTGCATGCATGCATGTATGTATGTATGTATGTATGTATGTATGTATGTATGTATGTATGTATGTATGTATGTATGAGTGCATTCGCTTTTATGTGCAAATGCATGCATGCGTATGTGCAAGTTTGTGTGTGCAAGTGTGTATGCGTGTGTATACGCGTTCACGCTTGCGTGTATGTGCAAGCGGCGTGCATGTGTGCGTGCGTGTGAGCGTGCGTGTGTGTGTGCGTTTGCGCGTGTGTATTATGAGGAACAAAATTCACACAACAACAGGGGAGGTTCGGACTTGCCGGGACGAGTGAGCACAAGAGAGAGGCGTACTTTGGCATTGGGCGTTGTACAAGGCGAGCTGTCCCAGGCGCTCTGACCCATTTCCCGTTACCTCTAGTGCTTACTGCGACACAGTGCCCCGCGGTGTAGTATTGTACAAGGCGCGTCTGCTGTGAACACTGCCCGATATCGATAAGACCGGTCATGCCAAAACTACACCAAGGTCATACCCTGGATAATTCGACTGCTCTGCACCAGTCCTTTGCAGTACAGCATAGACACTTATAGGAACAAAGGGTGAGGGCAACAAACCCATCTCTGGACTGAAGTACAGGTATGCGCACTGGTAGTCATGAACTGTGAAAGTTGGACATTTAGTTGCTGGGAGCACTGACCAATTTAGATAAGAAGTAGGCTTGTGACAACGAGGTGGTCGTGGCCTGAAAAATATATGTCAGTGCGTGTGCGTGCGTGCGTGCGTGTGTGCGTGCGTGTATAGGACAAAATATACTCTATGCACACGTTTGTTTCTGAATAGCTACTTGCGTTTTACTAGAATTGTTTTCGGAATAACACCTTTAGTTGTAGGAAACTATGTGACTAAAAAATCTCATGTCTGGGGTGAATAAGCTCCAGCTTCAGTCATGCTCCTATTTCTACTCTTCCTTCCTTGCCTCTTGCTTCTTTTTCTTGTAGTGCCCTCTTCTCCACCTCCTGCTACTGTGGCCACTCCTCCTCCTCCTCCTCCTCCTCCTCCTCCTCCTCCTCCTCCTCCTCCTCCTCCTCCTCCTCTTCCTCCTCCTCCTCCTTCTCCTCCTCCTCCTCCTCCTCCTCCTCCTCCTCCTCCTCCTCCTCCTCCTCCTTCCCCTTCTCCTCCTTCTCCTCCTCCTCGGTTATTCATTCTAATCACGTTTCATTGCATGTACATGGACAACTGAGTAATGCCAAATAAATGCATTGAAGGACAGCATGAGGCAACAGCCAAGTTCTAGACCAAGAGGATTAGGACAAGAAGCGCCTGCAGCTTGCACAGCCAGCTTTCCTCGAATCCAAGTCCAGCTTTTGCAGCTCGCCATGGAATGATCTCTTTATAATCACAGCATTCAGTTGCAGAGAATGTGCAGCATGCAGCATACGAAATGAACATTGGAAACTTGACTGACTTCTGGTAATACACACACACACACACACACACACACATGCGCACACATACTGTATGTACGCAAGCGTGCAGATGCGCCTACGTGCACTAAGTAAGTATACTCGCTCATGGTCTGTATGTCTCTCTCTGTCCGTCCGTCCGTCCGTCCGTCCGTCTTTTTTATGTCCGTCTTTTTTATGTCTGCCTGTCTGTCTGTCTGTCCGTCCGTCCGTCCATCTGTCTGTCTGTCTGTCTGTCTGTCTGTCTGTCTGTCTGTCCGTCCGTCCGTCCGTCCGTCCGTCCGTTTGTCTGTCTGTCTGTCAGGGTTTCAGTGGCATGGCTGAAAAGACCAATCCCTACTGGGCAAATTGTGCAACCAGACTGATGCAATCATGGCTATGTCTTGCGTTGCGTGATTCGCGCTGCACTGGCCAGTAATCAAGCACTGCTTCGGTGGCAACCTGGGTCACGACGTCGGAATGCTTTGCAATCTGTGAAATATTTGTCTTTGGACTTTTTTTGTTTCATTCCGTCCTTTCCTTCATAATCACGCAGTTTCACCCAAAGGTAGTAAAATCTTTTTTATGATGAGCTGACGAAATACTTTTGGAAAAGTCTTGTACTTATTTTCGTATAAGAAGATGTTTTATTTTCTGGTTTTAAAAAAAGCTACTTTTCCAGGAATATAGAAAGAAATCAAGCACAGATTGAGGAATGGACCCACGACAACAAACGATCAGACACGACCATGGCGTCGTTGACGTAGAAACCAGGAAACACCAAGCATTACATTGACCACACAAAGGATAAACGGTTTCTCGGTCTAGTGGACTGACGATATATCGAGAGGTTAGAGGTGAACAACCAAGCCATCCAGGCCGTAGTCAGACACGGGATTTCGTGCTCGATGGCGACAAGTCATTGACTTCCAGTTCCAGCCACACGTGTACGAAGCTAAGACTGACAAAGCGCACGGATCGATATGGCAACCAGGATAGAGATCATAATCTAATATTCTGGACGCTGTCTTATTTGCAAAGGTCACACATTTGGTTCCTCCAATGAACGGCTTATCTTAATTGAATCCCTGTAGAATATTGTTCTGTTTCTGGTGGGCTGACTGTCATTGTTCCTGCTATGGGTAGGACAACTACAAAGGCTCTCATACTGACGGTATTCATTAGATATTGGTTTCTGCAATTCGACATTCCATAACTTATAGATAAAGAGGACGTAAGTGGAAAATAGCTTGGGTGGCGCGGGATTTGAAAAAGTCAAAAAGGAGGAACTTAGGAAGGAATATGTGAGCATGCAAAGTCTGTGTGAGGATGTGAGTCTATAAGCGTGCTTGAACGAGTATTATGTGCGTGTATATGTGTGTGTGTATGTTCGCGCACGCGCGCATGTGTGCATGTGTTTGTGCGTTCAGGGGAGTCGGGAGGAGGGAGGAGGGAGAGAGAGAGAGAGAGAGAGAGAGAGAGAGAGAGAGAGAGAGAGAGAGAGAGAGAGAGAGAGAGAGAGAGAGAGAGAGAGAGAGAGAGAGAGAGAGAGAGAGAGAGAGATCCCAGTTACGGAAAAATAGTTACAACGTAGAATAAAAGCCGAAGTCAGACGTTTTCTCTCCCCGTCGCTGCATCCTGGGGTGCGTTTTATTGATGCGCGGAGAGCCAATATCTTGCGAGCAATAGGCCGGTCTCAATAGGTGTCAACGTGATGAAAGCAGATGTAAGGGCAATACAATGTGGACACGTGCTGGCACCGGCCTATCCCTCACAAGAGGTTGTGTCTATGCTACGTACTCCAGGCGTCCGCAAAGCAAGACAAAGACCTCGATGGGAAACTCTAAGTTGGCACGGTCACCCTCACACCGCCCCACTTCCCAATGCATTTTTTCCTCTCTCTAAAAACTCCCTTACAGAACCCATGGGGAAAGGATGGCGCGGGGAGGGGTGGGCGTGGGGGGTTGAATTGGTTTGTCACGGCGCCCTCCGTGCACATGGGGAGAGGAGGGGGTAGGGAAAGAAGTTTGTTAAAAGGGGGGGGGGGGAGTGGAGGCATGCTGCTGGATGCAGGGAGGACGTGAGGTGTTTGACAAGAGGGCTGTTTCTTCCCCGTGCCAACCTTGATGACGCCTGACAGGCATTCTTGTATCCCCCCCCCCCCACTTCAGCCTCCCCCCCCCCCCCACTGCTCACTCTACGACAGATGCGACCCCCCCCCTCTCCTCCTTCTCCATCTCTATTCCAGCCCAAGGAGATGGACAGGGGCGAGCAAGAGACCGACAGGGGCCTGCTGTAGCCTTCCATTGGAGAAAAGAGATAGGGCAATAAGAACGAGTGGATATTTATTTGCTTGCACGCAGATGTCATTGCATAGCAGTGTCTAGGATTCTGGATGCGACGTTTGCAAGCTTACCTGTGTGCATGCATGCGTGATAAATTAGGCGTGTTGATGTGTACGTATGTGTGCATTTAGAGAGAGAGAGAGAGAGAGAGAGAGAGTGTGTGTGTGTGTGTGTGTGTGTGTGTGTGTGTGTGTGTGTGTGTGTATGTGTGTGTGTGTGTGTGTGTGTGTGTGTGAGAGAGAGAGAGAGAGAGAGAGAGGGAGGAAGAGAGAGAGAGAGAGAGAGAGAGAGAGTGTACATCTGCATGCACATGCATGTATGTGTCTGTGTCTGGTTAGATGTATTCGTGCAAGAGCATGTATTTGTGTGCCTGCATATGTGTGTGTTCGTTACTACGTTTGTAACTTTTTGTCTTGCATTGGAAAGTTTCTGTTGTATATAGCCACATACCTAATGCCAGTGAAGCGCGACTATATTTTCCATATTTCGGATGAATTAAGTACATGTTACATTATGCCGTAGAAAAGTTTGTTCATGCATGTATGCTTATGCTCATAACAATGGACTTTGCATTCGTTCATAAGTGGGTTTTTATAAAGTTCATGCATGCAGGCGCCAATACATTGAAATGATTACAAATCTACTTTCCACTGTAAACCATTATACTAGTATAAACATGAAATGAAATGAAATGGCTGTTGCCTTTTCAAATAGTCTGCAAAAACAAGGACTGCAACGTGGTTTTTTTACCTTTACATTTTAAGTTTTAAGAACATTCACAATTTATCGCATGGGATTTTGTAGCTTTAATGACCAAAGGTTCGTGAAAAATGGATTTTAGCGCTCCAGAGGAAGCTAGAATCTCGTACTGCATCAATGCAAGGATGAGAACGAGTTGGCCACATTCTGTCAGTCCTTGACACGGAAACGTCTCCTGTTGTTCGAACGGCAATCCGCTCCGTCTCCTTGAAGACACAGGGACGGTTGCTTGCTGTGGACACAGGGCTTGTGGAGGCCAGGGCAGTCTGACTTGACATCTCCAACCCCCAACATTCCACCCTCCCTCCCCTTCCCCCTTTCCCAAGTTCCCTCTCCATACTGCTGTTGTGTCCAGTCCCCCCACCCTCCGTGTCTCTAAACCCCAAAATCAGCAATGAAGTAAGATGAGGCCACCTTTCCCTAACTCCAAGCCCCCTCTTTCTCCCAGTCTCCCATCAACTCCTCCCCCCCCCCCTCCCCCCCATCCTCAGTCTCCGTTCACACCTCACCCCTCACCCCACCCCCACCTCCTCCAACCCCTGCCCCTTTCTCCCTTGATCGCCTTCCTTCCTCGTCCTTCTTCCCCTACACTTTCCAGAATGTTCCCGCCATAAATTTCTGGGGCAAACAGCACTGCCCTGTTGACGCAACACGGGTACCGGCGGCCATGTTGGCTGAGAGGCCTTGCGGGCCGCCAGCTTCCGGTGTGCCCGTCACTCTGCCTGCCGTTCTTCTTCCGGGAGGATCGTGGGGAGTGCGGAATTCGACCGTGAGAAGTCGCTCCCGTCTGCAGGGGGCTCGCCCCTTGTTTCTCAGACCGATGGCTTCGCACCCCATGTCATCTTGTCCTTGAAGACGGCGCGTGCTTGCTCACTCGATGAAATCGAGTTTTCAAAAGAGACGGTGTGCCTGACATTCGTCACAGTCGTAAAGGAAAGTGCGCTCTTGAGTTCTGGAAGTGTCAAAGAGGACTGTACTTGTCGTGTTCTCATATCTCGAGAGCATGATGACCATGGGGTAATCGAGGCATCAAAGAATGCTGTACATACTGCACACATGGACTTCGCTTAGTCCACCAGAAGGTCGCAAATTTGGTCCGCGCCTGTGGTCTGACATAGAATGAAGACCACACACAAACAGAACATACAAGGGGAACGGCGGTACAAAATATGTGGTGAAGAATCATGCATCAGTCTTTCACTCCAAGTCTGCCACAGAAAATGGATTTTCAAACCAATGAATGACAACTGCGACGTTCAGAGAAAATTTGCTCTAACGTAACGTGACGTTAGGTGCAGACGATTCAGTTCCTGATGCGTCTACCTTTACATACGAAAAAGTGTGCCCCAAATAGTAGCAATCCTTTTAAATGCAGAGTCAATAAGTTCCAAAGCTAGCTCCGAATGTGGAATCTAGAATATGCATTTAACGTGAGTGTGCGACGCAAATTGTCTACCCCACAGCTTAGACAAATATCACCTGTGAATTTGAGAGAAACTCGATGCCACGACTTTTTTGTTCGACCAAACCGAGAAGACTTTCTTCCAAAAAGGTTCACGTTTAAATGTATAATGGAGAACATGTTACGCAAAACACCACAAAAACGTAGGACGAAGGATTCCCAGGCATGGACGTATACGGCAGAGCGCAATGCGAACACACTAATCGGTGGCTGCAAATAAATGGGCGGGCTTTATTTTTTCCATGAGAAGACACTAAGAAGCACTAGAAAAGACATACTTGGGAAGAAGAGGCACCTGCGTCATCCTTTGTGTCACATGGCACCGACTGAAGAACGCGACTCAGATTTTCGCATGACACAAGGCGACCCTAGCTACAAATGTCCATGCAGTCTTTCTAGGAGACTCCTGTCAGTTTAATTTAATCACCGAGTTCATACAGTCAGAATGAGCACATGAACGGGTTTGGTTTCATTTCTTAGCGTTAAAACTTTACCGCTGCCCATGCAGCATTCAGCTGAAAAAACCCCAAGCGATGACACCGCTGGACACAGTATGACGCAGTTACTCTACATCTTCTTTCCTGACCGGAAATGTACTCCTACTTTGTAAATATAAAAAAATATGCTTGACAAAAGTGTTTGGCACAGCCTATCCTGTAAACCTTGCTTTTTCAAACTCAACTAATTGCACAATATCGACGGCGTACTAGTAGATTACTAACTTCTCAGCGGGGAACATCTAACTCTATCAATTTTACCTCCGCCAAGAATATTATGTTTTACCCTCGGGTTGTTAATGAGTTATTCAGCAAAATAACTCAAAAAGTTCCTAACGGATTCTGATGAAATTTGGTGCAAGGTCAGGTTTTTATTTAAAAAACAAACAATCCATTAACAGTGGGAGGTTATCTGTTATCTCGTTTTGGAATTAAAAACCACAAAGAGAATGTTATTTGTTATGTATTGGGAAATTGGAAGCATAAAGGGAGATGTGATTGCGCATCACGTCACACTATTGATGACGCGGGCGTATGCATTCCGCACTCAGATATCGCTTTCAGCCAGTAAAATGAACTAAACTTCGCAGAGTCGGGCCTGGCTAGCAGAACATGCTGCCTTTGTTCATTATTCAGACCATGGAAGAGAAAATTTTACTTCCTTGGCGCAGGTTCGCGCTCTCAGAGTGCTCTTTAATTTCTTTTGTGTGTGACGACAAGGTGTGCGCCACTTTACCACTATGTGAGACTCACAGCGGGGAGTCCATCCTTGCTTCAGTGATGTTATCAGCTTGAGTACCCTGCAGTGGTCGACAGCTCCGTCAGTCACTTTCGGTCTATTACCTTTTCACATAACCGTATCACTGGGTCGAGGCCGAACACCAAGGTCAGTTTCACCATGTGCAGCTCAATGTTTGACACATCACAAGGTTCCTAGATTTGCATCATACCATACAGGGACCAGTGGTCCAAGCTGAATTATGACAATGTGATGTGCTTTGGAGCGTTACTATTTTCTACTTCGCATTTCCTTTGTGGTGTGCATTTGTCTTTGTTTCAAACTTATGGACATACAATAAATACAAAACCTTTAAGTGAATGATCAATACGAAGGAACGTTGCTATACAGATCGACAAAAGAGATTATAGACTTCAGTCGAAATCTTGATTCAAAAAACTACAAAGCTTCCGTTTAAACAGGGTCGGAACACATCTGAAAGTCTGAAAACTTACTTGGCGTTGTCCGGAACGGAGGTGGTGGAGGAAGACATGGGGAAGTTGGTCATCGTTTCAGTAAGGGACTTCTGCACACAGGTAAATCCGATCAAGATGGCAAGGAAGGGCGAGGGAAGCAGGAGGGTGGAGCTGTGAGGGAGCAGAAAGATCGTGGTCAGACGGGAGACTGCGGCAAGGTCTTCTGATGGTTGTCGTCTTGGCGCGAGGTCGCGGGCTGCACTCTAAAGAGCGCTTCAGGGGCGAATTTCCATTGGCTCAGCCAGCTCGCACTCTGGTCGACCTGCGCAGAACGACTCTAGCTTAGTTGTGTTTGAACAGCTTCCTGCAACGGCCCTGCTCCGCCTGCCCGACTTGCCTGCCTGCCTGACCGCCCGAGATTTTTCCACTTCCTCGGTCAGCTCCGCGTGGTATCAGCTGATCAGTGAGCGAGCAAGTGGGCTGGACAGCTCAGTGGATGGTCGTTGGAGTGGTCAGCGGAGATCGACGTGTATGGATCGAGACTGGACGACTCACATGCATTTGACTGTTAGCAGGCGTGGCTACATCCCATCGTGGCTCAGAATGCGGTCTGAGTAACGATGAACGCCTCTACCTTAATTGCAACAGAGGTGGATGAACGAGAAAGGAGATCTGCTTTATTTGAGTATGTGACACAGAAGAATCACGCCATACGCGAATAGTATTCTATGTTTGTCGTGAACTCACATGATGTCGGTATAGTGGCGCTTATTATTGAATTTGTAAATGGAAACTATGTTACTTTGAGGCGTGTTGTAGGACTTTTGAAAAATCCAACAAAATGACAAAAACACGTGTTGCTTTGAAACTGATTATATTCGTCAAGTGTACAATGTCTATATCATTCTATTTCGGGTAGGGGTAAGAACTGACCCACCGCGTCTCCCTACGCGTTTCGTAAGAGGCGAATAACCAGAGGAAATGGTGACGAGACTTGTTCATATTTTAACCACATTTTTTTTCCTTCATGTTATTGGCCTTAAATAGTCTACAAAAGCTGATAGTCCGTAAAACTATCCATCCATCCATCCATCCATCCATCCATCCATCCATCCATCCATCCATTCATCCATCCATCCATCTATCCATCCACCCATCCATCCATCCATCCATCCATCCATCCATCCATGTGTATACCAAATATTTCAATACAAGACACGGTAGTTGGATACTGTAATGATGAATGCATCACGCAGTTATTTCCATAGCAAGTAGGTTTGAAAAATACACTAACAAGGACCACTGAACTGACTGGAAACGCTATGACAGAGCGAAGGGGTTGAGTGATAAGATTGTATGAAAAGCTGTCATGCAGCATTTCATACGGGGCAAAGTGTGTATGGATGTTTCTCCGCGCGCAGTATGAACTTTCAAGCTTTTGCAGAACTAGGCAATTGCAAGACACAAAACCATTTTATCCGCATTGATATGTTGCAAATTATCAATGCTCCGTATGCAGTCACAGAGAGGTTCATTTCCTGAGTGACATTATTCTAGGGTCTTCACCTTTTGACTGTACGGTTGAGGAGCGGGAGCTGTGGTAAAGGAGTGGTCTCATTTTAGTGTGAAAAACCATTCAGTGGATAAAGTAACTTATTTTTCGCCATGTAACCGTTTGCGAGAACAAAAAAGAAAACCTAGGCTGAGAAGTGTTTTAAATGAAATAAATGTCCCGCAATATGTGTTGCAAATGAACGCCATCAGAACTACAGTAACACAAATACGAGATTGCATCTGGTTGATAGTGTTTATTTATTTATTTATTTATTTATTTATTTATTTCGGTGATGTGCTCAATTCTTAGTCCGGGTTATGAAATGGGGAATCTAAAACGAAGGAGTGGTATCAATCATGTCTTCACACCAGAACAAATCCTCACTCCCTGGAAAGTTCCCTGACTACGAATGTCTTGACCTCGAACACGATCGTTTCGTCTCCTGCATTTGGGCAGTGAGATATGGGTGTTAGAGTCGAACATTCTCTTGCAAAGACAGAATCCTTATTCGGAAAGGAGCAGAGCCAGTCTTGCTTGATCCGTCAGATGACCGACTTATAGAGTTAGTTCGCGTCAGATTTAGTACGCTCCCAAACATGCTTGATGTCGCAAGAGATAAACAAGTAGCCAAGTTACACGTAGGTTGCATTCCCCGAGAATGCATAGTGCCTTATTCTTGTGCGAATGCCGTGTGAATAACAAATCAACCTGGATGTCGGTCAAGCTGGTGGCGAGTCAAAAAGGCGTGTTCTATTTATGTACAACAAGTTTCGTAGAGGGTGGCAGACCTCTGCCAGGAATGGAAAGAGGACGACAGGGGAAAATAAAATATCTCGACGGGAAAGAAATCGTGAGGACAAAAGAATGCAACTGTCCTCTAAACTTACAAGGACAGCATAAACTGTGTTCGAAAAAGGAAAACAATTAAGACCCCAAAAAAGCAGGATGAAGATTATGTATGGCACGTGAAAATGTACGTAAAGAAGAATGTGCATTTGATGTACATGTACGGCTGGAAGATGCCCTGTGGTGGCAAGTAAGTTACTGTTCAGGAAAAGCAGTGCGGGTGCTACTGGAGCAGGCTCCGAGAGGTTGAGGACCACAGCATACCACTTGAGAAGGAGGAATCAGGCAGCTTTGAATGTACACTAGTCACACACAATGCACTGAGGACAAAGACTTCAAACACAAAGCTGGTTGAATTGATAGCTTTTGTGCACAGACGGTTGAACAGGGCATCCTGCATGACTCATTGCCCTCTCCCAGACTGTGCTCACAGGAAGGGCCAACCCTGTAACAATGCCATAGTGCTACTGTCATATCCTAGACAGTAGAGTATCCTAAAACGTAGAGCGTGACCTACTTGCATATTATTAACATGACGAAATATGGGTTTTTATCGTTTTCTTTCACTTTATTACCCGATCAAATGGTACTTTCCTGTAGAAATGTTTGCGTAATCACACGCAGCAAGCACACACATCTTTGGGTCCGAGATTTCATAAAACGCTCACCGTTACAACCGGCTAATCACAGTTAAGATAACAAGAGTAGGCGGAGGAAAAATTCTTCTCTGTGGAGCATTGTCCAATCACAATATTTGGCGGGTGAACACGTCACGTTAATAATATGCAAGTAGGTCACGCTCTACGTTTTAGGATACTCTAAGGTCTAAGATATGACACTAACATCACAAACAGCAGCTACTCCCCACCCACCTGCGAAAAAGCAGTTGCCTTTATGTTTGTCTCTGCTTGTCATTATTTTGCACAAGCGCCAAAAAAAGCTATAGCTTTGTTGAGGCATCTTTCAGTGCAAGTGGTCTAATGTAGTTTTCCAAACTTATTTTGAGAACTAAAGAGCGATCTGAGAGCGCAACCCTCCGCCAAGGAAGCCACACATTCTCTTCCAAGGTGTCTACAATTGATTCAGGCAGAATGTTATGCTACTGTCATATCCTAGACCTTAGAGTATCCTAAAAAGTAGAGCGTGAACTACTTGCATATTATTAACATGACGTGTTCACCCGCCAAATCTTGTGATTGGACAATGCTCCACAGAGATGAGTTTTCCCCCCGCCTACTCTTGTTATCTTAACTGTGATTAGCCGGTTGTAACGGTGAGCGTTTAAAAAAATCTCGGACCCAAAGATTTGTGTGCTTGCTGCGTGTAATTACACAAGCATTTCTAGAGGAAAGTACCGTTTGATCGGGTAACGATGAAAACCCATATTTCGTCATGTTAATAATATGCAAGTAGGTCACGCTCTACGTTTTAGGATACTCGACTGTCTAGGATATGACAACGGCAACTGAGTCTCTGTAGCAGTCGCTCTTCATGCTTGGCCTAGGTATCAAAACTAACACACGAATATACATGTTATGGTGTTTAAACAAAAAAGTCTTCATCAAACACAACGAGCGAAATACTTCTTAATTAACGTCAGTTGTCTTATAAAGAACCTTTCAGAACCTTAACTGTACTCAGAAAAATCCTTGTCGTTCGTTTTTTCTGGCGACGTGATAGGCACTGTGTTTCAAACTGAAGCAGATTTCGAATGACACCAAATATGGCCTGGTTGAAATCATCGCCCTCATCAGTTTTCATCTTAACACGGGGGTGGATTGTGGGAAGAACAGAAAAAAGTTCTTGTTTTCACTGAGATGACGGCATTCGTTGCACGCAGCTTTGTCGCATTTCCTGGGGAACTAACAACTCTGAAAGAACGCATCAATCAGAGCTGTTTCTTCATGCACTGGATGAAATGGAAAACCGTGAATGCTCAAAAAGTACGTAGACTTAGCATCTGACCTTTACGGGTGATCTCCACTGTGTCACTGTGAAAATGAAGTTGATCAATAAGAGCGCGTGAAGAATGGCGGAATGGGTGCGGAGTTGCCGCCTGGAGACAGGGTGTTCTACAACACGCGATAAGATCATTCATAAGCAGTCGCAACAGCAGTATCGTGTCTCACACGTAATGGGGGTCTCTAATCTGGACGTCGTGAGCTACACATCCATTGCAACAACTTATGTATTTCCTCCGACTCTATGTTTCTCTCTGTTTGTTTCTCTCTTTTTGTTTCTCTCTGTTTCTCTGTCTCTCTCTCTGTTTCTCTCTCTCTCTCTCTCTCTCTCTCTCTCTCTCTCTCTCTCTCTCTGTCTGTCTGTCTGTCTGTCTGTCTGTCCGTCCGTCCGTCCGTCCGTCCGTCCGTCCGTCCTTCCGTCTGTTTGTCTGTCTGTCTGTCTGTCTGTCTGTCTGTCTGTCTGTCTGTCTGTCTGTCTGTCTGTCTGTCTGTCTGTCTGTCTGTCTGTCTGTCTGTCTGTCTGTCTGTCTGTCTGTCTGTCTGTCTGTCTGTCTGTCTGTCTGTCTGTCTGTCTGTGTATCTGTCTAGGACTGTGTGTGTGTGTGTGTCTCTCTCTCTCTCTCTCTCTCTCTGTCTCTCTCTCTCTCTCTTTCTCGCAGTGGGTAAATGGAATCTACATACCGACAGGGACAATGATCACGAAAGAGTCTCTGATGAGCCAGATATTTGTTTTTGCCCAGATTCTGCAGCTACCAGAAATTCCCAAGATGACACCACAAATCAGTTTGGGGAAATGTTGATAGATTTCTGTAAATTATATCATTTATTTATACTGAATGGTAGCAAAGAGGGTGATAGCAGTGGAAAATTTACCTACATATCTGAACATGGAAATAGTGTGATAGACTACTGTTTGCTCACAGAAATGGCCAATGTACACTTTACTGTAGGCAGTAGGATAGACTCCAACCATATGCCACTTGAGATAATATTGGGATCAGAAATATGTCTAAACAGAGAAAATGAGACTTATAAAACAATCAGCAAATTAACCTGGGATAAAAGCAAAGAGACAGATGTCATCGAACACCTTCAGACCTCTGACTTTAGTACTTCCCTCAAATTGGCTTATGAAACTCTTAACACTTGCATAGATTCTACCGTCGAATTGACTACAAAAATTATCCTTGGGGCAATAGACTGCATGCGTCGCACCTACAGAATTAACAAGAGGCTACAAAGTAAAACTGCAGATTGGTTTGACCATGAGTGCAGAGACCAAAATATTAGAGCAAAGAGAGCCCTTTTGAAATATAGAAAAACACACCACAACAATGACAAAGAAGAATACGTGCAGAATAGGAAAATTTATAAACAACTAATACGAGACAAGAAAAAAGAATACCACAAAAATGCTTTAAAACTTATTTCAGACAACATGAACAATTCCAGCCAGTTATTGTCCTTAATACGCAAGAGGACAAGCAGGAGGGCACAATACCCTGATATTACAATGAACACATGGAAACAATATTTTGAGAATCTGTTTAGTCGCGCCCTTAACACTCAAGTGCAAACCAGAGGTGATCTTTACAGAGGGGTAACTTTTGATGATATACTGGATGCATCAATTACCTCAGATGAAGTAAACCAGACAATAACAAAGCTTTCAGGTGGGAAAGCTCCAGGTCTAGACGAAATCCCAGGAGAAATTTTCAAGCTGAGTCGTGGCTACATGCTGCCTTTCTTAGTAAGGCTCTTTAACGCCATGTATGATGCTCAAACCTTCCCACGAGAATGGAGCAAATCAATCACCATCCCTCTGCACAAGCAAGGCAACAGGCTCGACCCCTCAAACTACAGAGGTATCTCCCTGTTAAGCACTATGAGCAAGCTCTTTATCTCTGTACCAACTAAGCGACTGCATTCATGGGCTGAAGACAAAGGGAAAATCTGCATGGAACAGGCTGGTTTTAGGACAGGGTATTCTACCGTAGACCACATCTTTACGCTACACTGCATGATAACCAGATATGTGTATGGAAGGGGCAGAGGGAAACTATACATAGCATTTGTTGATTATGAAAAAGCCTTTGATTCTGTTGACCACCTGGGGCCGGTTGCTCAACAAATGCCTACCTGCCAGCTAATTTAGTGTCAGTTAGTGACTAGTTGCAAGGTAACTAGCTAGCAGTTAGGGACACTATCTATCGGAGTTGCACAGCGTCAATTTAACTGAAAGCTAGTTACCTTGAAGCTAACGCGAGTAGCTGAATGTTAGTCCTGCTACGTCACAAGGTAATAAAGAGAGCTTTTTCATTGGTTAGTTGATGAATGCAACGAGCTATTTGATTGGGTGGGTTGGGGATTTTCCACACGGAAGGAGGCGAACGCACAGCGTCAGCGAGAGAGTTGATACGAGCCCAGCCAAGCTTCGCGCACTTTATGTATACCTGACGCGTGGACCTCAGCGACACCAGGAAAGATTATAAATACATTGTAATTGTCGTCGAACCTTCCTTTGGCTGTGTTTATAATACAACTATCTTCAGTTTTCGCGTCTTTCAGACAGCTTACCAGATTATCGGCAATGGATCAATCTCGAGAAGGATTGTGTTGCTTTTGACTGGTAACAAAATTTTACCGCCAAAAGCACGGTAAATGAATTAAACCTCGTGTAGATTATGAGCAACTAGCGGGTACCCTTGCTACGCACTGCTGATGTGTGAATATTTTATAGCATGTTTACATACAAACTCTGACTTGGAAATACCAAACACATTGATAATAAAAGAAGAGTAAGTACTGTTACATGTTGAAAACTGCATTAAAATAATAAAAAAATAAAACTTTTCCGGGGTTCGAACCCAACGTCTTTGGGACTTGCGAGTGTTCACAGTCCCGCGCTCTATCCCCACGTCTACTGACTCACATGACATCATAGCGAGTCGTTAACGTATATATATATATATGATCCGCGTTGGTCCACCAAAAATGCGAGCATAGGACGAAGGCCGACTCAAACTTACGAGGACCTAAAAAAGTCACTTCGAAGTCAAATTTGGTCACGAAAAATACCCTACTACCCCTTCCCAACCGTCCCAACTCCACAAAGGATCAAAGCGATCTCGATACACCCGATTTCGTCTCTGATATCGCTGACGAAAACTCTAGTGAATGATCGCCGCCATGTTTACTTTCCAACTAAGGGACTTTAGAGCTGCTCCGACCACCTCTAAATTATTCCCGCTAACTTAGCTGTCAGGTAGTCAAACTGGCGCACGAGCAACCCAGTTAAGCTATCCGGCGCTGATTTAGCTGGTAGGTTGCGGTTTAGCTGACAGCTAGCCGATAACGGCTTGTTGAGCAACCGGCCCCAGATCCTCTGGAGTACACTTGCTAAAGCAAAAGCCTCTGAAAAATTTATTAATATGCTAAAATCTATGTACGCACATGTAAAACCTTGTGTCAGATGGAAGGGTAACCTCTCAGAGTTCATTAACTGCCCCATTACACAAAACAGGGTGCCTTAGAATCACCGATACTATTTTCTCTCTACATCAACCAAGTAGCAGACTATGTACGAGAAAACGGTAAACATGGTATTCAAATGTTAAGTGGAAAGTCGGAGCTTTATCTCCTCATATTCGCGGATGATGTGGCACTTCTGTCGACCTCACCCACAAGACGTCAAACCCAGATTAACAATCTTTCGCCTGCGTGTCAACGCATTAGCCTAGAAATAAACACAAGCAAGACGAAGGTCATGGTTTTCCGGAGAGGAGGACAAGGACAAGGACAAGGTGAAAAATGGGTATTAAATGGGAAACAACTTGAGGTGGTAAACAGCTATAACAATCTGGGTTATATTGTCTCTACAAAACTCTCATCATCGATATCCTTGGACAGTCTGGCTACTACAGCGAAATAAAAAACACTGCATTTGTTTAAATTGATGTGGAGTCTTAAAAACATGAAACCTAAACTATTTTCCGACTATATGATGTACAAGTTCAGCCTTCTTGACTGTATGCTTCAGAGAAATGTGGCCTAAAGGAACACATCCTCATAGAAAAAGCACATATATGTTTGCTTGCAAACCTTTCAGAACGCCTAACAGCTTGGTATATGGAGAAACGGGAAGGTTTCCTCTCGCCATTAATAGTGCAATGAAAGCTATCAAATACTGGCGAAAACTGACCAAAATGTCTGATGACAGGCTACCTAAGCAAGTCTACCTCATGCTAGCCAATGCAAAGATCCCAGATAAACTCAATTGGGCCAAATCAGTTGAAGATACTTTGTGTAAGGCCGGATATGTATATATCTGGAGGAGCGGAGGCATTACTACTACCGAAAGAAGCTTTCTAAAAAAGCTGAAAATTAGGTTGCTTGATTGTAACAGGCAGACGTGGAACAGCAACATACACGATAGCGAAAGATTCCGAATGTATAGATCCTTCAGAACTACGTTAGAATGTGAGAAGTTTCTAGATTTCATGGATATGAAAAAATTCAGAGATGTACTGATCCGATTTAGATGTGGAGTAAATGAGTTGCGAGGAAACAATCAGTTCGCGCACAGATATAGTGAAGACCAGCATTGCCCCTTCGTTGGTGTAATAGAAAATGAGAAACATTTTTATCGACTGTCCCTTGTACAATGATTTACGTAACAGATACATTAAGGAATATATGAAATGTCCTGAGGCCACTGATGCTACCTTTTTAATAAATGGACGTGGTCTTATGAAAACACGCAGTTTGGCAATGTACCTTTATTATGCCTTCCAACTACGAGATCAGTATCTGACTTGTCCAGAACTAATCACCTAAACTAATGCTGTCTGATTGTACATGAAAATAATGTGTCATATGATTGCTACACTTGCACAATCTAGACAGTAATGTATGCGATTATGTACTTCCAGTTATATATGCCATACCTTCTCAATGTTGATAGAGAATGCGAAGCTCATGATATGGAAGCAAGTCATGTATGTACTTGTGATGGGCCGGTGGCCTGAACAATAAAGTCAGTCAGTCAATCAGTCTCTGTCTGTCTGTCTGTCTGTCTGTCTGTCTGTCTGTCTGTCTGTCTGTCTGTCTGTCTGTCTGTCTGTCTGTCTGTCTGTCTGTCTGTCTGTCTGTCTGTCTGTCTGTCTGTCTGTCTGTCTGTCTGTCTGTCTGTCTGTCTGTCTGTATATCTGCCTAGGTCTGTGCGTGTGTGTGTCTGTCTCTCTCTCTCTCTCTCTCTCTCTCTCTCTCTCTCTCTCTCTCTCTCTCTCTCTCCCCCCCCCCCCGTTTCTGACCGCCTATGTGTGTGTGTGTGTGAGCGCGCGCGCATGCACGTTCGTACGTGATTGATTGAGTGGGTATGAATTGCTGTGTGTACAGGTATTTACTTGTTTTCAAGTGTGTGTGTGTGTGTGGGGGGGGGGGGGAGGGGGTGTGAGTGTGAGTGTCTCTGAGTGAGTGAGTGAGTGTGTGTGTGTGTGTGTGTGTGTGTGTGTGTGTGTGTGTGTGTGTGTGTGTGTGTGTGTGTGTGAGAGAGAGAGAGTGAGTATGTGTGTGTGTATGTGTGTGTGTATGTCTGTGAGTGAGTGAGTGTGTGTGTGTCTGTGTGTGTGTCTGCCTGAGTCTCTGTGTGTGTATGTATGTGTGTGTGTATGTATGTGAGTGAGTGAGTGAGTGAGTGAGTGAGTGAGTGAGTGAGTGAGTGAGTGAGTGAGTGAGTGAGTGAGTGAGTGAGTGAGTGAGTGAGTGAGTGAGTGAGTGAGTGAGTGAGTGAGTGAGTGAGTGAGTGAGTGAGTGAGTGAGTGAGTGAGTGAGTGAGTGAGTGAGTGAGTGAGTGAGTGAGTGAGTGAGTGAGTGAGTGAGTGAGTGAGTGAGTGAGTGAGTGAGTGAGTGAGTGAGTGAGTGAGTGAGTGAGTGAGTGAGTGAGTGAGTGAGTGAGTGAGTGAGTCAGTCAGTCAGTCAGTGAGAGAAAAAGAGAGAGAAGTGTACAAGGTCACACCACGCAACACCGACAGCCGCCACACGCGGTGACAAACACAGGCATATTTCTCCAGGCTTTCTCACACTCCGCACAACATCCCATACGTTCCTGCAGGCACGCAACGGCCAACGCAGCAGCAGGCGAAAATAGCCAGAGGTGTGGGCCTCTGATTCATGTCGTTGTTGTCTTTCTGGCATGCACGCTGCCCTTCCATCCACTGCCCAGAGCAAGACTGGTGGGCCATTAGTGGATGACGTCACTTTGACGTGACGTGCTCCGTCCTTGGGACGAATGTTGTAGCGCAGGAAATGAGTATCGTTGCGCAGTAATAGAGTGCGTGTGTACGATCCTTATTTATGTTTCATCTGACTTTGCAGTCTTTCTTCCCTTCCCGAAAATTTCTTTACGTAGCGCTCTTGTTGTTGTGGTGATCTATATATAGTTCTACAGAACTGTGTCGTCCTTGGTCCTGAACTGCTTCCGGCCTCTTCGTGGGAGAGACAGAGCGACAGACAGACAGACACACATACACACACACACATACAAACACACAGACACATACACACAGACATTCCGATAAACGCACAGATAGACACTCTGACACACACGTACACACACGTAGATATGACAGAGGACACGACAGGACAACCTCCGCAACAAACAATCTCTATACAGCCTACCTTTGTTAGAGTTTTGAGAACCCAAACCGATGCAGATACGACACACCATTGGCAGGCCACCAGTCAATACTTATCACATGGACAGCGAAAGAAACGTTAAGAAAGTTCTGCATTTTTATCAGAAAGTACGGCACTGCAGTCAGAGCAAAAGTTGAGGTCTTCAGGCACTGAAAGAAGAGGTACTAATTGAACAGCAACATAGACTGAAACATACAAACATAGAAAGCAACAGCAGCAACGACAACAAAACTGTATCATAACACTTTAAGACATAAAAGGCTGCTTTTTGTGATAATACATTTCTTTCTGGTTTACGAATGACCCACATGGACTGATAACAGCATGTCGCGCTATCTGTGGTTAAAAAGGCCATCATTCTTCCATAAGGAAATCGTAACTAATAAATGAAAGGCCCAGCTTGAGAAACCAGACGAAAATGAGCGAAGACGTAAACTTCGATGAAGACAAGCAAGAAACAGTAAAACCAGGCTGCACCTTAACTTGTTCAAAAGGCTTGGCGTTATTATCCAATTTTATCAGCTGAATGTACTCCCTGCCTATGAAATGTTTGTTTCATGCCTTGGCAAGGCCAGAAATGGAAACTGTAGGTCACAGACACTTCAGTAAGGATCACAACGTGTGGTTTGCGTGTTTACTGACATCAAATCATTTAACGCTACATATCATAGATATATAAACGCTGATCATTTCCTCTCTCTCTCTCTCTCTCTCTCTCTCTCTCTCCCTCTCTCTCTCTCTCTCTCTCTCTCTCCCTCCCTCTCTCTCTCTCTCTCTCTCTCTCTCTCTGTGTGCGTGAGTGTGTGTATGTGTGTGTGTCTGTCTCCCTCTTTCTGTCTCTGTCTCTGTCTCTGTCTCTGTCCCTGTTCCTGTTCCTGTCTCTGTCTCTGTCTGTCTGTCTGTCTGTCTGTCTGTCTGTCTGTCTGTCTGTCTGTCTGTCTGTCTGTCTGTCTGTCTGTCTGTCTGTCTCTCTCTCTCTCTCTCTCTCTCTCTCGTTCCAAGCAACGTGTTGTGTACCAACGTGTGTGCTACGAGCATTACTTTAGAAAATAACACGTTTACACTAATGCCTGGTCTGATGGATTGGATTTCTACAATGTAATGCTGACATCAAATCACAGTGCTTGCTTTGAAGAAGTGAATGTGCAAAATCCTCAAAGCACACATCATTAACGTTCTATCCACCGCTGCAACACATTGAGGTCACTATGTCAAACGGTGCCATTAACTTAAACATCCCGAGAGAAGCGACATTTCTTACAGTAACGGTAGAGTTTATCAACACAGATTAGATAACCCCGATATATGCTCTCCTTTGACTACGAAACCGTGTCATGGGGTAAATATGTCAAACGTCCTGTACTCTGTACTTGTCTACAACATGTGATGTTCTGAAGATGGCCAGAGATATGTGTAAACACGAGCAAGATATGCCTGGTAAAGCGTTTTCCTACTTTCCTCTGGTGGGTACCATTATGACAGAGCTGCTGGAGCTGGTCCCGAAAGCCCAGCAGCCAGGGGTTTCACCTGATGAGGAGCATGTCGAGCGGCTCCAGCCGTATATTACTTTCTTATGCTTAAAATATAAGTGACCCTCCACTACAAAAGGAGCATCATATCACACTTGCGGAATCTCACATATAGTGCGGTGATTGAAATGGCGTCCAAGTTGGTCATTTGCGCAGTACTTAATACTACTCAGAACATAAATATGTGCAGACTACTGCTAAAATGGTCCGGGAAATCAACATTGTCATAGCATTTGTGCACATGTAGAAAAAGGTGCTCTTGGCATGTTGCCACCATGTCTTCCATTGATTCGGAGGAAACAGGAAGTCCAGGGCGAGATGGCCGC
The DNA here is from genome assembly GCA_034096865.1 of Theodoxus fluviatilis. Classification (NCBI taxonomy): domain Eukaryota; kingdom Metazoa; phylum Mollusca; class Gastropoda; order Cycloneritida; family Neritidae; genus Theodoxus; species Theodoxus fluviatilis. The sequence continues at coordinate 5,396 of JAWQFJ010006340.1, read as the reverse complement.
ATGAAGAAAGGGTTTATTTGTCGAACTTACTTTGTTTTCATCGGATACGAAATGCAGATGAATTTCTTTTGCAGTCGACGACATCGTCATCGTCGTCGTCATTGTCAATGGTGGCATTACTTGAGCTGCTCCTCCTGCTACGTCTATCGAAGTTGTTGTTGTTGTTGCTGTTATTGATGATGATGATGATGATGATGATGATGATGATGATGATGATGATGATGATGATGATGATGATGATGATGATGATGATGATGATGATAATGATGATGATGATGGTGGTGGTGGTGATGATGATGATGATGTTGATGATGATGATAATGATTTGTGTATTTTTCTTGATAATGGTGATGCTATGTGTTATTCTTAAAAATGTTATAATCCTGAGCAGTACCACGTTTGTGAATGATGATGATGATGATGTTGATGATGATGTTGATGATGATGATGATGATGATGATGATCATGATGATGATCATGATGATGATGATGATAACGAGGACGACGAGGACGACGATGATGTCGACCACGATTACGACGACGACGACGACGATGATGATGATGATGATGATGATGATCATGATGATGATGACGACCATGATGATGACGACGACGACGACGACGATGACGACATGACGACGACGACGATGACGACGACGACGATGACGACGACGACGACGATGTTGCATATAAGAAATTCTGAAACCTCTGACCCACAATCATTTCCATGCACAGTCACCGTTGGCAAGTGGTCCTCTCAAGGCCGCAGGGGATCTTATTCCAGCTGCGCTCACTGCCCGTGGCAGCGTGCAATAAGTCACAGACACTCGAGAAAATGGCAAAATCTGGAAGTTTAGCTTGGCTCGCGACACGAGACGTCTGGGCATCTACAGCCAAGGCCAACAACAAAGTCTGCCTCGGCCTGTGTCCTTGGCCCCATCAACCCCACACTGGGTCACTGGTGATTGTGGCGTCGAGGTGGAGGGGGCGGGGGATGGAGGGGTGGGGTGGGGGGTGGGGGGTGGGGGTGTCTTTGTCGGAGAGGAGGGAGCATGGTAGGAGTGTCAGGATATATAGAAGTGACGGGTAGGGGAGGAATATGGGGAGATGGGGGTGCGTGCGGGAGGGTGAGAGGTGAGAGGTGAGACGGTCGGTTGCGATGTCCAACTGTTTATGAAAAAAGATGACGGAAAATGGAAGAAGTGACAAAAGAGAAAGAGGCGAGAAGGAGGGGTGGGAGGTGGGGATGGTGGGGGGTGGGCTTGCATGGTTTGTCAGGGGAGGAGTAGAGTAAAAACAAAGCCTAATGCTGAACTTTTCCACAGCTTGAAATGAAGGTGAGAAGTCCGAGGGATTTGCAGTCAACTGAAATGCGCCGTGAGAGAGAGAGAGAGAGAGAGAGACAGACAGACAGACAGACAGACAGACAGACAGACAGACAGACAGACAGACAGACAGACAGACAGACAGACAGACAGACAGACAGACAGACAGACAGACAGACAGACAGACAGACAGACAGAGACACAGAGACAGAGATAGAGACACAGAGACAGAGAGAGAAAGAGAGAGAGACAGAGACAGATACAGAGAGAGAAAGAGAGACAGAGACAGAGACAGATACAGAGAGAGAAAGAGAGAGAGACTGAGACAGATACAGAGAGAGAAAGAGAGAGAAAGAGAGAGAGAGACAGAGACAGATACAGAGAGACAGAGACAGAGATAGAGACAGAGTGACACACACACACACACACACAAACACACACACAGAGGGAGAGAGAGAGAGAGAGAGAGAGAGAGAGAGAGAGAGAGAGAGAGAGAGAGAGAGAGAGAGAGAGAGAGAGAGAGAGAAAGAGAGAGAGAGAGAGAGAGACAGAGAGAGACACAGAGAAAGAGAGAGAGAGAGACAGACAGACAGACAGACAGACAGACAGACAGACAGACAGACAGACAGACAGACAGACAGACAGACAGACAGACAGACAGACAGACAGACAGACAGACAGACAGACAGACAGACAGAGAGTATAGGATTTTGTATTTCATCGAGCCTTAAAAAGTACTCTCCCGGATTTAAGTATTTCATAGCCAATCAAATAGAAAAATAACTATACTGTTAATGTAATATGCTCTTGCTTATTTTCCTTCACTCACAAAAGCTGTTTTCAACCTGTACGTTTTTTCCGGCCTCATTGTGTACACTGTTCATGATAAATAGGTCCTGTGAGAAATATTCGTACATGTATATGAGACAGACTGATTAATATTTGTGTCAAGTTGCGCTGAATCAGATATTCATCACTTCCACTGCTGTCAATTTCCTTCTTGGACCACCGGGAAGGCATTCTGTTGGGTGGCAGGTCAACGACATTTGCTTTTTGAATACAGACGCATTAGGAAGAAATGCTTATAAATATGGACAAAGATAAAAAAAATACTGGTTTTGTATCAAGGGTTATCGACCATATGTAGGGCTCAGTCATTTTATGCTCTTCGCAGCAAGTGACGACAGCAACACAGACTGTAATGTTTGTTTCCACGCCAGTTGTTACAGGAAAAAAGCCGGTCGATCTTTTTACCGGAATCCACCGGAATCCACGGAATCCACCGGAATCCAACCGGAATCCACCGGAATCCACCGGAATCCACCGGAATCCACCGGAATCCACCGAAATCCACCGGAATCAAGCATGGATTCCGTGGATTTCGGTAAATAAAGAATTAAATACCCAAATCCGCCGATTTCGGTATTTATTTACCGGAATACAGTGGATTTCGGCATTTACAATCTAAACATCGAAATCCGCGGATTTCGGTAAATAAATATCGAAATCCACCGTGGATTTCGTTGTTTACATTGTAAATACCGAAATCCACTGGATTCCGGTAAATATAT
>JAWQFJ010006339.1:97500-101019 GCA_034096865.1 Theodoxus fluviatilis | reverse complement strand
ATTACAATGCAACGAGTTAGTCGGCGTTCATTCGGAAGCCATTTTGCCGTCTGCTCATCTGTTACCACGCGAGATACAGCGAGAAAGAGACGTGGCTGTAGAGTGGGTCGCCATTCCATCAATTGACCACTTGCATTGTAAAAAATCCTTCTTTATCCTTTCACCAATGTTCTCAAAATTCATCCTTATCAAAACTCTACTCGCAAATGACGTCACGTTGTTGATGACGTCACACATTACGCAATTTCGCCATTCCATGAATCGCGTATTTGGGGAGGCGCTCTGGAGTGTACGACCTTAAAAAACCACTTTTTCTTCAAGCCTTGATTCTGAAAATTTGACACATTCAATCGAACCTAACTTTCAGTTAGTGTGCAAAATCTCAAGGAAATCCGTCCAGTAGTTTATAAGATATAAGCCGTGGAGTCGGGACAGACAGACAGAGAGACAGACAGACAGACAGACAGACAGACAGACAGACACACAGATAAAGTCTGTAGGACTTCCAGTAAACCTGGAGGGATAAAGTCTGTAGGACCTCTAGTAAACCTCGAGGGGATAATTACTTCACTTACTCTCTCATCTCACAGTCACATGACGTGACACAATGTTCATCAAAACTTTTCTTCAATCAGTTTTGTCAGTCTACTCTCTGTGACTGAAGAGGTAGAGGGTTAATTCCACTGAATCAAAACCAAAATTGACCCAAATTACTCGCAAATTCAAGCAGATGGGCAAAGACTGTTCTCGAATCTCCATGGATGAAAACTTCTGCCCAAAAACGATATCTACTCAGGAATGGGCATTCACTAGCACACTCTCTGTCAAGGTGCTTCCTCGAGACGAGAGTAACAGGCCATAAGCACTGTGGGCTCACACACTTGCCCGAACCAACACGAACTTTCCAATTGCACCCAGAATGAACGTTCCATGCGACGAACTCAGCTTCATAGTCCGGTGAAGGCTTGGTCTTCATTCAGGGAAAACGCTGTTCATCTTGGCATAACCTTTCAGATGGTCAGGGGTTGGGACTTGAAGAATGTACTTAACGTGTTCCACCTTAACACGGAGCTGCTCGAAATATGTCTGCTCACGATGACATTCTCAGAGTCAACGGATAAGAAAATCTTCAATCTTCCAGACTGGAGAGTTACTCACAGCGCATGCGCCACCAGTCTTAACCAATCAACTGCATGATTGCATAATCGGTAATTTTGTGAACAACCGGTTCGAGCCGGTCTCAAATTGCAAAGCTTAGGTTTATTCCCGCCAAAACATCGACATGGGCTAATGCCTTAAAACAATATAGAAACTGGGTTAACAGCTGAACCGTAACACTTATAACACTTATACTTTCTCCTTCCCCCTCCCCCACCCCCTCCTCTTCATTCTCCCCTATCTTCTCTTTTTTTACTTCCTTTTTCCTCTGTTCTTCCCTGTCCCCTGTCTTTTCTCCTTCACCTTCACCTATTCTCTCTACTTCCATTTCCCCTATCATCCCCCCCTATCCTCTCACCTTCCCCCTCCTCTATTTTGTCTCCTTCCCCGTCACCTATCCTCTCCCCTTCCTCCTCCTCTATTTTCTCTCCTTCCCCTTCCCCTATCCTCTCTCCTTCCTCCTTCCCTATTCTCTCTCCTTCCCTCTCCATCATCCTATCTCCTCCCCCTCCAGTATCCTATGTCCTTCCCCCTCCTCTGTCCTCTCTCCTTCCCCCTCCTCTATCCTCTCCTTCTCTCTTCTTCTCCTCTTCCTCCTATCTCATCTTCTTTCCTTCCCCCTTCTCTTTCTCATCTCTTCCCCCATTCTCTATTTTATGTTCCTTCCACCTTCCCTCTCCCATATTTTCTCCCTCCTCTCTCCTCTCGTCCTTCCCTCTCCCCCAACCCCGTATTCTTTGTATTACCCCTTGTTTTGTGGTCTGTAGTCGGTGTGGCTCGAGTGGAAGAGCGTGACAAGGGGAAAACTGATGGAGCTTTGAACAGTCAACTGTACTTCCCAGATGGCGGTTGAGGAACTCCTCTCTATTTTACACGCATGCGCAAACCAGCTCATGGTCAAGGGAGTGAACTTTACCAAATGGCTTCGTATCAATTCAGTAGCGGTTACTTCCCTTATGCATTGTAATATGACACCCCTTCCAACCCCTCTTCACCTGCTCCTCCTTCTTTTCGTCCACTGTGTGCAGTTAGTTCTTAACGATCTTGTCATGCACTGCAACACTGGCGCTTACGTGATGGCCACGATCAAGAGAGGAACCCAAGACAGACAAGCCGGCAGGCAGGCAGGCAGGCTTACTGACAGACAGACAGACAGACAGACAGACAGACAGACAGACAGGCAGGCAGGCAGGCAGGCAGGCTTACAGACAGACAGACAGACAGACAGGCGGGACGGACGGCAGACAGACACGCAGGCAAAAAGACAGGCAGGCAGCCAGGCAGGCGGGCGGGCAGGCAGGCAGGCAGGCAGGCAGGCAGGCAGGCAGATTGTCAGGCAGGCAGGCGGGCATTCACGCAGGCAGTTTGGCTGACAGTCAGGCAGGCAGGCAGGCTGGAAGGCTGACAGGCAAGCAGGCAGGCAGGTAGGCAGTCAGGCAGACTGACAGACAGGCAGGCAGGCAGGCAGGCAGACAGACAGACAGACATACAGACAGACAGACAGACAGACAGACAGACAGACAGACAGACAGACAGACAGACAGACAGACAGACAGACAGACAGACAGGCAGGCAGGCAGGCAGGCAGGCAAGCAGACAGACAGACAATTAAGCAGGCAGGAAGGCTGACAAACAGACAGACAGACAGACAGACAGGCAGGCAGACCCACAGTCAAGCAGGCAGGCAGGTTGACAGACAGACAGGCAGGCAGGCAGGCTGACAGACAGACAGGAAAGCAGGCAGGCAGGAAGGCTGACAGACAGACAGGCAGACAGACAGGCAGGCAGGCAGGCAGGCAGACAGACAGTCAAGCAGGCAGGCAGGCTGACAGACATACAGACAGACAGACAGACAGACAGACAGACAGACGGACGGACAGATAGACAGACAGATCGACAGACAGACAGACAGACAGGCAGGCTGAGAGACAGACAGCAATCAGGCAGGCAGGCAGTCAGGCACAGACATTCATCTCAGACAGTCAGGCAGGTAGGCTGACAGACAAACACACAGGCAGGCAGACAGGCTGACAGACAGTCAGACACGCAGGCAGGCAGGCAGAAAAGCAGGTTGTCAGACAGGCAGGCAGGCAGGCAGTAAGACAGACAGGCAGAGAGACATGCATCTCAGTCAGGCAGGCAAGCAGGCAGACAGGCAGGTTGACAGATAGGAAGGCAGGCACACAGGCAGGTTGACAGACAAAAAGGCAGGCAGTAAGACAGTCGGCTTGACAGACAGGAAGGCAGGCAGTAAGACAGTCAGGCAGAGAGACATGCATCTCAGACAGTAAGGCAGGAAGGCAGACAGACAGGGAGTCAGACAGACAGACATGCAGACGCGAAGACAGACAGACAGAGAGA
>JAWQFJ010006339.1:85000-92500 GCA_034096865.1 Theodoxus fluviatilis | reverse complement strand
AAGAAAATGTTGGCTGTAACTACTGTACACAAGAGTCACTTTTGGTCCTGACCTGCATCTTCAGTATGACGTCTATTGACCTTCAGAGTTTTTAATTGCAACCTGAGTCTAACGTATGCATCTCAGAAAGTTTTATGGTTAAGACATGTAGATTTTTTTCAGCTCCTAAATCTTTTTGGAATGAAAAATATCAAAGACAGCTTTCAGTACTGCTATTTATAGTGCCGTTCTTGATAGACGCTTTCCTGAAGTCGCCCCATTCCAGCAGAGTGTAATAAATAACGTAGCTAAGTTACAAGAAAATGGAATTTCCTGTAAATTATATTTCTTCTTTGCTTTGGCACGTCGTAGCATGTGAATAAATTAGCATCACTGTGGGTCACGTAAGCAATGCCAAAGTTTTCATCTGTTCGGAAAACGGAATATTTGCTAATTTTAGTTTTTGACTTACATGCGAAGCAAAAGTGAGTCTATGTACTCACACGTTTCGTCTGTCAGGGCGTCCGGGCGTCCGTACAAAATTTAACATTGGATTTTTCTCGGACACTATTACGTCTATCAACACCCAATTTGGCATGATGGTGTAGGATGACAAGGCATAAAAAACATGCATAGTTACCTGACCTTGCTTCAATGTCAAGGTCACAGGGGCCGTCTAAAAAACAGACATTTTTTACATTTTCCCCATTTTTGACTGGAGTTTTCGAGATTATATATCTGACCTATATATGGTTTATATGGCAAAGTAAGTACTATCTTTTGAAACAAGTTTGCTTGACCTTGCTTCAAGATCAAGGTCACAGGAGCTCTTTAAAGTTGGATTGTATACATTTTTTAAAGTGACCTTGACCCTGAACTATGTAAGCTAACTCTTCCAAACTTCATAACATTGTAGTACACATGTTATACTTTCATACAAGGTCATCCGTGTCGTCCGTCCGGGCATCCGGACACATTTGGTCACATATCATCAAGGTCAAGGAAACCGTTTGTCCGGTTGTCCGGGCGCCCTTTCATCCGCAAAAAACTTTAATGTTGGATTTTCTCGGAGACTAATAAGTCGATCAACACCCAATTTGGCATGATGGTGTAGGATGACAAGGCCTCACAAAACATACATGGTGACCTGACCTTGCTTCAAGCGCAAGGTCACAGGAGCTCTTTAAAGTTGGAGTGTATTAATATTTTGAAGTGACCTTAACCCTGAACTATGGAAGATAACTCTTCCAAACTTCAAAAGATTGTAGTAAACATGTTATACTTTCATCATTAGACACATTTGAGCACATATAGTCAAGGTCAAGGTCACTTTGACCCTTATGAAATGTGACCAAAATGGGTTAGTGAATCACTAAAAATGGCCACATCTCATGGTAGAATGTGCCAATAAGCACCATTGTGCTTCCTATGTCTTGAATTAACAGCTTTGTGTTGCATGACCTTGGGTCAAGGTCACATGTATTTTGATAGGGAAAAAGTGTAAAGCAGTTCTTAGTGTATGATGTCATTGCTAGGTTTAGTTGTTTGATCTTGAAGGTCACCTGAAGGTCAAGGTCATGTAAAGGTCAAGGTCAAGCATGTGAGTCGTATGGGCTTTGCCCTTCTTGTTCCAACCATCCATGTAGGTTTTTTTCCGCATTTATAGCAAGACGCTATCGGGAACTAGTTTTTACAAAAGCGTTTAACCACGTGACACTCCACCTCGATCTTTTCCGGATTCCTCCGTACACGCAAACGACCACGTGCTTGCGTGGCTGCAAACACGACACACTCTTGAAGGAAGCGCATTTTCCGTGTGCAAATCAGTCTCGCTTGTAGCGAACTTGATAACGAGCTGAAGCATGCACGTAACTCGTGTAAATAAGGTAAAGATGCTCTTTTTAATATTACGCCTTTTTCACTCAGTGATGGATGCTCAAACATTTACCCACTCGACATCGGGTTACATCTCTTTATCATTCCAATTCCATCTCAACTCACTGGGGAGCATGTAATCAGGCTGCGGATGAACGCACCAAAGTTCTCTCACTATCTTCTAACTCAGCTCTCACAGGTTACCGTTTTACAACTGGGTGGGCAGAAGCAATTTGAGCAAAGCACTTTCCTCAAGGGTGCAACTCTGAAATCCGAGCAGATTCGAACGCCGCACCCACCATCCGCAAGCGACCGCAGGTCAAGCGCGCTGACCACTCGACCACGGAGCCTCACGAGTGTCTGGTGTCTGAAAAGACTGTTTCGCTTCTTCATTAAGGCTGGAGTGAGGACCTGTACATTTCCTGCACGTCTACCCAGGCCCTGGCGCCCAGCGGCCAAAGCCCAAGTACGAAACGACGTTCGGCGGCACCCTGTCTACCACGCATGCGCCATTGAGCCGTGTTGCCCTGCCGTCACTGGAGGCGGTTGTTGGGTCTGAGTGTCCATGTGTAGGCCTAGCAAGACACACGACATCTAATAGACACCACAGCATCTAAACTGACCAAGAGTTTCAGGAGTGATTCTTTCTTGTAAAAGTTGGAAACAGGCAATTTCCGCAGTTGCAAACATCCACGATCGGAAAAATGTTATATTAAACGAGTTGGACACGTGACGTTTCAATTACATAATCAAATCAATATTTTTGACCAAGATGCATATACTACTATTATCCAGATAATGAGTTAATGCAAAACTAAAGATTAAAAAGCTGCAAAAGTGCGTTTGAAATAATGCACTGTGGTTTGAAAAATGGGGTAAACCATCTCCAGAAATCGCTAAAGAGGCGAAGTACGGTGTTTGTCATCCACATGAAGCAACTTCCCAGAATCAGCACAACGTGTGTCCAACACCGATGTTTTTTCTGTCTTTCAAAAAAGAGCACACACGTCACAGACGAGTAACACTGACAACAAACAGCCTCGTTGTGGAAACCTGGGAAATCATTTTGAACTCGACCCTCCGTAGAATCCTGCTCTGACATGATTGTTTATCACCATGACAACAGGACTGTTTATTACCACTAGGATAAAAGTCTTTATTACCACTAGGAGAGGACTGTTTATCACCACTACAACAGGACAGTTTTTCACCATGAAAACATGACTATTAATCACCACTAGGACAGCACTTTTTGTTACCACTAAGACAGGCCTGTTTATTACCACCAGTACAGGACTGTTTGTTACCACTACGACAGAACGGTTTATCACCACTAGGACAGGACAGTTTTTAACCATAAAAACAGGACTGTTTATTACCACTAGGACAGGAATGTTTTTACCACTAGGACAGGAATGTTTATCACCATGACAACATGACTGTTTATCACCTATAGAACATGACTGTTTATCCCCACTACGACAGGATTTTCTATCAACACTAGAACAGGACTGTTTATTACCACTAGGACCGGAATTTTTATTACCACAAGGACAGGACAGTCCACTACCACTAGGGCAGACCTGTTTATCACCACTGGACAGGACTGTTTATTACCTCTAGAACAGAACTGATTATTACCACTAGGACAGTGCTGTTTATTACCACTAGAACGGGACTGTTTATTACCACTAGTACGTAACTGTTTTTTACCACTGGGACATGACAGTTTATCACCACTAGGACAGGAATGTTTATTACCAATAGAACGGGACTGTTGATTACCACTAGTACATGACTGCTTATTACCATTAGAACAGGACTGTTTATCAACATGAGGACAGGACTGTTTATTACCACTAGAAAGGGACTGTTTATTACCACTATTACATGACTGTTTATTACCACTAGGACAGGACTGTAAATCAACACTAGGATAGGACTGTTTATTATTATTAAGACCACCATAACAGAACTGTTCATTACCACTAAGACAGAACTGTTTATTACTAGAGAGACATAGAGCGTCCTTCAGGAATTCCGGTTAAGAATAATCTTCTATCGTAATGAGGCATTCTTGCATTCTACGTCACACCTTGTGCTGTCACGTGACATCCGGTTTCTGCGATATGGTAATTCACAAGTTTTGCCTGAACGCATTCCTTCAAAACGGACGCTTTGCCAGACTACTGTTCGGTGAGTATTTTTGCATTCTTCCGTTGTCCTAACGTTACTGTAATCACAAGAAAATGATACCATGTCGTTTCAACTGCTGATTTGTAAAATTAAATGGCTTGACTGACAAACAGTAAACATTTCAGGCGTAGTTTAGTCGACCAACTGCTTCGACTACGGCAACCCAAAAGATGTCACGCTTCACATTTTAAATTGCTCGATTTTCCTTACTAGTTAATCAAAACATCAAGTTATGCGATGCTTGCCTTATTTTATGGGTAAATGGAAAGTCTGATGCTAAATGTATGTTATTTAATCGTCAGACGGCTATTTTGTGAAATGTGACCCAATTCGATTCCATACATCGTGATCGTGATGCGTGATGCGCGTGCACCCTCATTACATATCAGATTATTCTGAACCGGAATTCCTGAAGGACGCTCTATGACTCCCTACTAATAGGGCAGGAGTGTTTATTATTACTAGGATAATACTGTTTATTATCTCAATTTCCACGTTTTGTGTTGGAACATTAGTGGGTTACAATCACGTATTCAAGAACCTTCATTCCTTGAATACGCATATTAGTTTGACATTTGTTGCTTCCTCGAGACATTTACAACAGACACATTAAATTTCTCCATTTATTTTGACAATTATGTATCGTTCCATTCCCCCAGGAAAAAAGCTGTCGGTTCAGGGAAAGACATCTGGAGGAGTGGTTGCTCTAATTCAGAAAAGTTTCCCTTGTGTATTCCTGAGGTACAGATCCAATATGATAATGCGTTGGTGTTTCGCGTAAAGTGTAGGAAACCAATCATTGTCATTTGTGTCTTTATCCCACCAAGCGATTCGTTGTAGTATGCTGATAAAAGAGTGTCAAGCAATCTATACTTACTGGAAGATATCATTTTGGAAGTACTAGAACGCTTCCCAGAATCTATGCTCTTAGCATGTGGCGATCTAAACGCAAGGGTCGGTCATTGGTGTCTTCATTTGGAGGCTGAGGATAAACATAATGAAGAAATCGATTACAGAGAATGCATGTAAGAGCACTTGACATTGCCTAGGTTATTACAAGACAATACGGTCAACCAATTCGGGTCCATTCTGATTCACCTCTGCAAAGTACACCACCTGTGTATTTTAAATGGATGCACAAGCAGTGACTACGAGAAACGTACGACGTACGTATCTCCACACGGAGAAAGTGTGATAGATTATTGTCTTGTGTTGGCTAATATGCTGAATTATAATATAGATATAAACGTTGTTCATCGTATCGAGTCGGATCATATGCCACTCAAAATATCGTTAGGAACAAAATCGCTATTTGGTAAAAGTAAAATTCCAACCTGGCCCGTCTCCTTGATAAGGTGGAATCCCACCAAAGCAGATGAAATTGTTCAGACCAGTAGCCACAAGGATTTCACTGACCAACTAATTAGAGCATCAGACGCCTTGCAAAATTCCGCTGATGACGCTTTAAAAATATTCATGGATAGTCTGATTTTGTGCGTAGAATGCACGAAAAAAGATTTCAAGACCAGTAGCAGAGCTGCTGGTGACAATCAAAAGGCTTGATTTGATTCTGATTGTAGGGAAGCAAGACGCAGACAAAGAGAGCTTTAAACCGCCACAAGAAAAGTTAACTACCTATTGATAAAGCATCTTGTAGACGACATGACGAATTCCTTATCCGTCAAAAGAAAACCGAACACAGTACTGCCATAAGTCGCTCACTATTAGATACTCTAAACAGCTCTACGGAATTTTGGAGTTGGATAAAAAACGCAACTCGCACGGCAGCCCCACTCGTCAACATTAAAATAGACATATGGAAAGATTGTTTTGAGAACATGTTTAGCACAAATACTAGCCAAGATGAGACAATCCCTGGGGCAGAGGTTTGTATTTAAAATCAGGGCCTTGACGCTCCAATTAGTGCAACTGAAATAAAGTCGGCAATTCAGACCATTTAAGCAGGGAAGGCGGCTGGTCTCGACGGGACTCCTGGTGAGTGTTTTAAGATAGCGGGTGACATCATTCCATTTCTCATGAGCTTGTTCGATATTTTGATTGACAATCATTATTATCCCAAACGTTGGTCACAGTCAGTCACAGTACACCCAACTTTGGTCAGAAACTGTTACATGTACTATCGTATGAATGGTACCCATCACCAGCAAAAAAAGTTTCTATGTCTTTATTAAATGCCCTGAAGCTCAGAGCGGAGAAACTTGCAACCTGCACAAAATATTGTATCCAAATTGTACACATTTGGAAGTGCAGGGCTGCTGACACAACTACCATGTAATACTTGTGCAAGTTATCGAGGGAAGCATACATGTATTATTGTTTAGGTTGTGTGTGGTTTTTCCTGTGTACACATGCTTCAAACAGGCGGATCACCTCTAAAAGAAATTCGTCCGTTAATTAGTTCGTTCGTTCGACTCTTTATTACCACTAGGACCGAACTGTTTATTACCACTTGGACAGGACTGTGTATTACCACTTGGACAGGAATGTTTATTACCACTTGGACGGGACTGTTCATTACCACTTGGACAGGACTGTTTATTACCACTTGGACAGGACTGTTTATTACCACTAGGACATGACAGTGTATTTCCACTAGGACAGGACTGTTTTTTACAACTAGTAGAGGACTGTTTAGGACAGAATTGTTTATTACCACTAGGACAGAACTGTTTATTACCCATTGGACAGGACTGTTTATTGTCACTAGGACCGAACTGTTTATTACCCCTTGGACAGGACTGTTTATACCACTAGGACTGAACTGTTTATTACCCCTTGGACAGGACTGTTTATTGCCACTAGGACCGAACTGTTTATTACCCCTTGGACAGGACTGTTTATTACCACTTGGACAGGACAGTGTATTTCCACTAGGACTGGACTGTTTTTTACAACTAGTAGAGGACTGTTTAGGACAGAATTGTTTATTACCACTAGGACAGAACTGTTTATTACCACTAAGTCAGGACTGTTTATTACCACTAGAACATGTCTTTTCATTACCACTAGGACATGAATGTTTATTACCACTAAGACAGTACTTTTTATTACCACTAGGACAGAACTGTTCATTACCACTAGAACAGAACTGTTCATTACCACTAGAATAAGACTGTTTATTACAACTAGTACACATTGCTTAAGTCAGAAATGTTTATTACCACAAGGATAGAACTGTTTATTACCAGTAAGTCAGGACTGTTTATTACCACTAGAACAGGACTTTTCATTACCACATGGACAGGAATGTTTATTACCACTAAGATGGTACCTTTTAGTACCACAAGGACAGAACTGTTTATTACCACTATGTCAGGACTGCTTAGTACAACTAAAACATGACTTTTCATTACCACTATGTCAGGACTGCTTAGTACCACTAGTACATGACTGTTTATTACCACTAGGACAGCACTTTTCATTACCACT
>JAWQFJ010006339.1:77500-80000 GCA_034096865.1 Theodoxus fluviatilis | reverse complement strand
ATGGTAACATTATATGGTCCCCGCATTTAAAAAGACAGTCAGAGGCTGTGGAGCGAGTCCAGCGCAGGGCAACCAGGTTCAGTTGTTGAGTGAATGTCGGGAGATGTCTTACAGCGAGCGCTTAGAGTATTTGAATCTGCACTCATTGAAGGGAAGAAAGATTCGTGGTGACCTAATAGAGGCTTACAAATTGTACAATGATCTCGTGGACGTGGAGTGGACCAATTTCTTTAAGTCAGCAGGTTGTGCCAGTACGAGAAATGCAGACGGAAAAGTATTTGTTCTACGTAGTAATACTAACCTAAGAAAGTATTGTTTCAGTAATCGTGTTGCTAACCTGTGGAATAACCTTCCGTTTCGGCTCAAGACTGCACTGACTACTAACGTTTTCAAAAACCAACTGGAAAAGGATCCTATATTTATTATTATTGTTGTTGTTGTTATTATTATTATTATTATTTATCCCTCCAGGTTTACTGGAGGTCCTACAGACTTTATCTGTCTGTGTGTCTGTCTGTCTGTCTGTCCCGTCTCCACGGCCTATATCTCAAAAACTACTGGACGGATTTCCTTGAGATTTTGCACACTGACTGGAAGTTAGGTCCCATTCAATATTATCAAATTTTCAGAATCGAGGTTTGAAAAGAAAGTGACTTTTTTACATTTTGGTGTTTCAATGAAAACAATTCAACAGACTCCATTTTGCAAAATCTGTGACGTCATCATTTGACGTCGTATAACGTGACGTCATTTGCGAGTAGAATTTTCAGGATAATGGATTTCGTACACTCCAAAGCACCTCCCTCCATAGTCAATAGATGTGAGAGCCTAATCGAGTCAAACTCTTTTCCTACGTTCACAAAACAGCATTTGGCTTCTTTGTATTATGAACGTCTACCAGCAGACGCAAAAAAGCGATACTACGCTGTGTTGGCGTCAAATTCATTCCATTTGTGAAACCGGTAAAGTATATGTACCATCTAGATCGTTGCCTTCGCTGGTTAAAAGCCTGGAATGAGGGTGAAAAGGGCACGATTCTAACGCACTTTAGCCAGGCACTCTCCAGCCATGAAAATAGACGCGGACACGTGACCCAGATTCTCGCACTCAGCTGCGTGATTCGGGTGTAATACTGCCAATAAACATCGTTAAGCTTAAGATTACACCCGAATCACACGGACCGTTAAGGTGCATGGAGTACAGTACCGGTCAAAAGTCACAACGACCACCGACACCGACCATTTCAGCCTTCTTCATGATGCGTTAGAATCGTGCCGTTGTCGTGGTGGAATCGCCTAGCGAACTAACTGAATGTCGACACAATCACTCGGCACTGTTGCACATTTGCAGTCAACGTAAGATCTCGTACGACGATTTGATTCAAGGCCTAGTGCTAATTGTTTTGATGGTCTGGTCTCAGTGTCACAAAAATATGATGATTTAATCAATCCCTGTCCCGGAAATGTTGGGGACAACGACCATTAATTTTCAGCGTAATGACATCGAGTCAAACAGAGTTATCTATCCTACTTCAGCAAAACGCTTCGATGTTGAACCTCTACCAGCAGACGCCAAAATGCGATACTACGAGAAGAATATTGACGTTGATGGGTTAGATCCGTATGAAATACCAAACAGTTCATGCTATCATCCATTTTTCTACAATTTACAGTGCAAAATACGAACCACGGGGGTTTATGACAAGGTCGTTATAAATGCTTCATATACATACAAGTTTTCAATGGCACAGTTGGTAGAGTATTGGGCTCTTGGTCATGCATGACCAGGTTCGATTCTGTGCTGAAACTTTTTTTTCTTCTCTTTTTTCGAGGGGTTGTGGGTTCGAACCCGACCTGGTTTTTTGTGTTTGTGTGTGTGTGCGTTTTTTCCTCCTCTTTTCTCGAGAGGTTGCGGGTTCGAACCCGATCTTCTTTTTTTTCTCCAAAACCTGGAGGTTCAGCGCCAGCGGTTTTTATATTATTATCATCATCATTATTGTTGTTGTTGTTGTTATTATTATTGTTATTATTGTTATTATTATTATTATTATTATTATTATTATTATTATTATTATTATTGTGCGTGAATGAGTACGAATGCTGCAATGCACATGTCTGGGGTGAACATCTATAATACACCTCCTCCTCTGTGTGACTGTGTGAGTGTTAATTCAGCGTCTATGACATGCCAAAGCAAAACAAAATATGTCATAATAGGAGCATCCTGAACCTATCCATCATGTTTAAAATAATTTGGTCGATTGTTTCCTGGGCTGATAGCTTGCAAGGGGGTTTACGGAAAAGAACATTATAAATGCTTTACAAACACTCCGTCATAACATTTCTCTAATGCTCAGCTGGTAGAGCGTTGGACTCTTGATCATGCATGACCAGCTTCGATTCTGCGCTGAAACTTTTTTCTCTCTCTCTTTTTTGAGAGGTTGTGGGTTCGAACCCCACCTGGTTTTTTGTGTTTGTGTGTGTGTGTGTGTGTGTGTGTG
>JAWQFJ010006339.1:57500-72500 GCA_034096865.1 Theodoxus fluviatilis | reverse complement strand
GAGTGAGGACTGGTGACGGAGTAACAGAGTGAGGACTGGTAACAAAGTGAGGACTGGTAACAAAGTGAGGAATGGTAACAAAGTGAGGAATGGTGACAGAGTGAGGAATGGTGACGGTGTAACAGAGTGAGGACTGGTGACAGAGTGGGGACTGGTGACATAGTGAGGACTGGTGACAGAGTGAGGACTGGTGACAGAGGCAGGACTGGTGACAGAGTGAGGACTGGTGGCAGAGTGAGGACTGGTGACAGAGTGAGGACTGGTGACAGAGTGACAGAGTGAGGACTGGTGACAGAGTGACAGAGTGAGGACTGGTGACAGAGTGACAGAGTGAGGACTGGTGACACTCTCTTGGAACACCATACGAGTGGAGTCCTAGTCACGTGATAAGGGCGCTTACTCTATGTCACGTCATGAATAGCGGCAGCGTCGTTGGAAGCTGTGCCTCCTGGAATGTTGTTCTTGGACATACCTAGACATGCCTCTGCTGACACAGGAGTGAGACAGGGAACCTGGAAGCACTGCACTGAGGGCAGGATTTGCGTGCGCCAGTGAGCCAGCACGGAATGGGAACACTGCCCAGCAAGAGGCCGCGACGCTGCACTTGTCCGTGTGCATCGTGTCTGTGTGCGTCATGTCTGTGTGCGTCCTGTCTGTGTGCGTCCTGTCTGTGTGCGTCCTGTCTATGTGCGTCCTGTCTGTGTGCGTCCTGACTGTGTGCGTCCTGTCTTTGTGCGTCCTGACTGTGTGCGTCATGCCTGTAACCGTCATGTCTGTGTGCGTCATGTCTGTGTGCGTCATGTCTGTGTGCGTCATGCCTGTAACCGTCGTGTCTGTGTGAATCATGTCTGTGTGCGTCCTGTCTGTGTGCGTCATGTCTGTGTGCGTCCTGTCTGTGTGCGTCCTGACTGTGTGCGTCATGTCTGTGTGCGTCCTGTCTGTGTGCGTCATGTCTGTGTGCGTCCTGTCTGAGTACGTCATGTCTGTGTGCGTCATGTCTGTGTGCGTCCTGTCTGTGTGCGTCATGTCTGAGTGCGTCATGTCTGTGTGCGTCATGTCTGTGTGCGTCATGTCGATGTGCGTCAGGTCTGCCGCTGTTTGTCGTCATTGCACTGGAAAGGGTGTTCAGTGCCCTAATGACCAGGAGGAAAGGCGTAAATCTGCAGAAGACCCAGATTCGCGCGAAAAGCCACTTTGTCACACTGATACCTGTCTCGTTACCTTTTACCTGCCTTTTCACGTCACCAAGTGCATTTGCTAAATATGTTTGTTTTGGGGTTTTGCAGCCAAATTCAGACGCTTGGAGCAAGAAGTGATTCTCAATCGAGACCTCAGCGATTTCTTCCTGTAGGTTCCTCTCCCCTGTCCTCCAAGTATATTTGCAATGTCCACTTTTGACCAACACAGTTAGTAGGTTCCTCTCCCCTGTCCTCCAAGTATATTTGCAATGCCCACTTTTGACCAACACAGTCAGTAGGTTTCTTTCCGTTGTCTTCCAAGTCATTTTGCAATATCGACTTTTGACCAACACAGTCAGTGCCGTCATAATGAATGTTTTATTTTCATATTCTGGGTTAATGGTAGGTGGGTTTGCGTGTATGTCGCGTTGCAAGTGTATGTGCAAATTGTCGAATGAAATGGGAGGTGTGACGTCATTTGTGTATTTTGGTGCTTGCGTATGTGAAGTGTGTGAACGTTTGAATGTTTGCTTTTGAATGTGACTATGATTCTTTGAATGTCTTTTCCATTGTGTGCATTTGTCCATGTGTTTCTGCTTCCGTCAGTGCTTCTGTATGTTTGTACGTAGAGCTTTCTTCGTCTTTATGCATTTTTCTGTGTGTTTATGTGTATGTCTGTGTTTTTGTCCGTGTGTTTGTGCTTCTCTCTACGTTTTTGTCCGTGTAATTGTGCTTCTGTCTTTGTTTTTGTAAGTGTGTCTGTGCATCTGTGTATGTGTCTGTTTGCGTGTCTGTTCATATGCCGGTGTGTTTGTGCATCTGTCTGTGTTTGTGCGTGCGTTTGTGTGTTTGTCTGTGTTTCTGCGTGTGTGTGTGTGTGTGTGTGTGTGTGTGTGTGTGTGTGTGTGTGTGTGTGTGTGTATGTGTGTGTGTGTCTGTGTGTTTGCGCGTCTTTCTGTTTGTGCATCCGAGAAAACAAACATACGAACTCTCTTTCTCCTCTTTAAGAGAATTCCGAGCACACGAGGAAACTCATGATGACTAGTAAAGAACAGCTGACCCTGGTTCTGAAGTATTTGAACATTTATGGTAATACTTTAATAGGAACCACTGCAATTCTGTAATGTAAGCATGATTAATATGTAAATTGTGTATGCAAATTATGTAATTATAAAGATCTCATGAGAAATATAGCTAACTGCTCCTCCCTATCAAAATATTCAAAACAAAACGAAAAGCACGCTGGGCGGGAGAAACAATGAGTGGAACGGAAAACAAGTTTATTATGGTAACTGTGCAAACCAATCATAGTAAATATGCAAATGTATTATGCGGATGGGGTGGAAGAGGGCTTCATGCAAAATTGTTCCTCGTCCACCACTCTTTGAAGGATTCAAAGCACTCCGCAGAGCATGATGAGGGAGGGGTAAGAATAACACGAGTGGGGGAAACGGTGTGAACTTAAGCAGGAACACCGAGGTCGTGTCTTTTACAGCAGTTTCTTCTGTCAACAGTCTCGCCCACCGTCTCCCAAGCACACCTGTTCCTGACACGGATCTCCAGTGACTGACAGCAGGTGGACGACGGGAAGTGGAGACATACGAAAACAAGGACAAGAACACAGAAACAAGAAGACGAAGCTCAGACAGCGTTGGAAACGATGGATGAATAAAGATCTTTTCCTAGTTTGTCAACGTCGTTCGTACCAATGCATGACCTAAAGATAACTTTGTCCATTTCAGTTGGAATGTTTTGTAATGCAAGATTTCATTGTTATTCCACTTTTTCCACTTGATTGTGTTCTCTTTTATATTAAGTTGAAAGGAGTATGTTGTGCTTGGACTTGTTCTCAGAGAACGTGTAATTTTGGTGTGAAATCCTGGGTTCCTGCTGCCATGCCACAATCATTGTAATCAGCAGTGTTTTGCTGCACTACCGCTGCCGTTGCAAGGACGACGCTTGCTTGCTTGAGGTTCTTGCACAAATGTCGCATGTGGTAGTAGTAGTAGTAGTAGTAGTAGTATTAGTAGCAGCAGTAGTAGTAGTAGTAGTTGTAGTAATAGTAGTAGCAGTATAGTAGTTGTAGAAGTAGAAGTAGTAGTAGTAGTAGCTGTTGTTGGTGTTGAAGTAAGAGTAGAAGTAGAAGTAGTAGTAGTAGTAGTAGTAGTAGTAGTAGTAGTAGTAGTAGTAGTAGTAGTAGTAGTAGTAGCATTAGTTGTATAATATCACCTCCCTCCACACTCACACAATTCACTCTAATTCTGTCTGCTTTCGCGTCTAGGGGTATCACTCGTGGAGGGGGATAATTAATTTTCTCACTCTCTCATCTCACGTTCACAAGATATGAATGACACAATGTTCATCAAAAATTCTTTAATCAGACTTATACATGAGTGAAATCAAATTCAGTGCAATATGATTGAAAATATTATTCAGTTCTATCAGTCTACTCTCTGTGACTGAGAAGGTAGAGGTTTAATTCCACTGACCCAAAACCAATATTGACCCAAATTACTCACAAATTCAAGCAGTTCACCGAGCGCGTGAAAATCCTTCCAACAACAGTCACGTGTTGGAGATTCGAGCCTCGTTGGTCTGGAGAGAATGAAAGATTACACGTTATGATGTTGGTTATAATGTTTCTTTGTGAAATACCAAAAAAAAATTGGTTAGTTTAACTTATGAAAATTCTCTACACAGATGGACTGAATGTATGGGACTGAAATAACCTAGCAGTATGTAGGAGACGGTACAGTTATTGTAGTCGTACTTGCTGTTACTTTTCGAACAATTACTTACAATGTGCTATCCACATATGAGAAGATATGCTCCCACACTAGTTTAAGCTATCCACGTATAAGGGAATATTCCCCTACACAGTGCGTGTTGCCAATGGCTATACTGTGCCTGTAGGAAAGGACAAGGTTTCATTTCCAAGTCGGGTAGCCCTACGTGCTGTTTGTCCACTGCCCAAATATGAGGAGTTGGCCATCAGCATACCAGGGGACAAGCCCCGAGATAACTGAGAGCACTGCGTTCCCAGTCGCTGTACTGTTTGTCCATCCTCAGTGATGCCAGGGGGACCCACGTATGGGAAGGTTACCAAGCAGTTCCACACACAAGTCCCAACCTTTTACATGTCTATCTGTGGCTGAAGTGCAGTCACCATCCTTCATTGCTTTGTTCTGTATGTCCCGCTCCCCGAATGCTGGGATCTGTGAACCAATAAAATCTGTGTACACCATGCGCTGTGTCCTTGATCTGTATCTCACAGTATAGTTCTAGCCTCGTGGGGGTGTCTTACCATTGCGTGTCTGTATGTCCTGCATGTTTGTATTCCTGTGTGGGCCATGATCCCTCTGATGGAGACTGGCTTCGCCTTGACCAGTCACAATGGGTCAGAGAGCAAGATGGTCCTTATGTCTTGTCATCGTTAAATGTGCATACAATCTATCTTCCATTCTGTGTCTTCCATTCTGTGTCTTCCTGTGTCTTCCATTCTGTGCTTTCCACTTTGCCTTGCATTCTATCTTCCATTCTGTCTTTTATTCTATCTTCCGTTATATCTTCCATTACGTGTCTTCCATTCTATCTTCCATTCTGTGTCTTCCATTATATCTTCTATTCTGTCTTCCACTATGTGTTCTCCATTCTGTCTTCCATTTAATCTTCTATTCTGCCTTTCATTCTATGTCTTCCACTCTGTCTTCCATAATGTGTCTTCCACTCTGTCTTCCACTCTGTGTCTTCCATTCCGTCTTCCGTTCTGTCTTATATTATGGTTACTATTTTGTCTCTTCTATTATATCTTCCATTCTGTATTTCGTTATATATCTTCCATTCTGTCTTCCATCCTATCTTCCATTCTGTCTTTCATTCTGTGTCTTCCATTCTGTATCTTCCATGCTGTGCTTCTATTATATATTCCATTCTGTCTTTCGTTATATATCTTCCACTCTGTATTCGCTTCGGTCTTTCATTATATGTCTTCCCATCTGTCTTTCATTCTGTCTTCCATTCTGTGTCTTCCATTCTGTATCTTCCATTCTGTGCCTTCTATTCTGTATCTTCCATTCTGTGTCTTCTATTATGTCTTTCATTCTGTCTCCCATTCTGTATCTTCCATTCTGTGCCTTCTATTCTGTCTTCTGTTCTGTCTTCCATTTTGTATCTTTCATTCTGTGCCTTTTATTCTGTCTTCCATTCTGTCTTCCATTCTGTATCTTCCATTCTGTGTCTTCTATTCTGTCTTCCCTTGTGAGCGTTTCATTCTGTCTTACAGTAGTAGTTACCAATAAGACCAGTGACAAGAATCATAGTTACCACTAGGACCTACTATAAACGGGTGGTTGCCAATAAGATCAATGATAAGACGAAAACGTACGAATCAGACCAGTGATGAGATAAATTGTTACCACTAAGACCTAATATGAAATGAGTAATTACCAAAAAGATCAGTGATAATACGAATAGCTTCAAATAAATGTGTGATAAGTCAAAGAGATACTAACACTACCTGTGAAAAGACGAATAGTTACCAATCAGATCAGTGAGGAAATAGATGGTTACCATTGAGAGCTAGTATTGAATGAATAGTTGTCACCGAGACCAGTGATAAGACAAATAGCTACTAATAAGACCAGTTATGAATAGTTACCACTTACACTAAAGATAATACAAGTAGTTACCACTAAGACTGAAGATTCAAGAAAAAAATACCACACTAAAGATAAAAAGAGTAGTTATCACTGACACGAAAGATACAACGAGTAGTTACCATTGAGACAAAACATAAAATGAGCAGTTAACGATATAAACCAGTTGTTAACTATCAGACTAAAGTAAACGGATAGTTGTCACTAATAATAAAGATAAAGAAGCACTTACCACTAGGATTTATAATAAACGAACAGTTACCACTAGAACTGAAAATTAAACAAGCAGTTATTATTATGACAAAAGATAAAATGAGTAGTTGCCAATATAACTATATATAAAATGAGTAGTTATCAATAAGATTAAAAAACAAAACAAATAGTTACCACAATAACTAAAGATAAAAGAGTAGTCGTCACTAAGACTGAAAACAAATTTTACCATAAAGACATATGACGTAAACTAAACACCATGGAATTCTGGGAAGATCCTACAGACATCACAACTTTCATTCTTGTTGGCACCAAAGATTATAGGTTACGCAAAGATAGTTCATGCCGAGCTGATGCTATATGAAGTTACAAGACGCTCAAAATGCAGCGCCCCAAGCGGTTAGCACTATGGGAGATGCTTCTGCGCATGTCCGTGAGTCTATAGTCCGTTTCAACATTGCACATTTAAAATGGTGGACATAGTCTCGCTTCGCGCAGAAAAAGCTGAATTTGGGGACACTAGAAACCCCATCCAAAGAAAATGTAAACCATGAACAGCATTAATTTATCAAAGCTGTATGTTGAATGCATCAAAGGGTATTGAAAGCTCCTACTTTTTAACAATCGAAATGCAGGTCACTCGCAGAACCACGTGTGCACGGGTCGACGTGATCGGAACGTTTGCCGCGGGAAATATCTACAGATTCGACAATGGCGTCCGCCATGTATTTGACAGAAAGTGAGACAGCTCCGCTGATAGAGCTATATCAGACACAAGAGAACTTGTATAGCATCAGTGCGAAGAACTACTATAATAGCGACCATCAGCGGGAATCGCTACGATTCCTAATTTCTGCGATGGGTCTCGACTGGACTGGTGAGTAAAAACTGCCGTACGTGGATGTTCATAATGTTGCTGTCGGCTCTGTCTGTGCTGTATTTTGTAATCTAGTAGTAGTAGTAGTAGTAGTAGTAGTAGTAGTAGTAGTAGTAGTAGTAGAAGTAGTAGTAGTAGTAGTAGAAGTAGTAGTAGTAGTAGTAGTAGTAGTAGTAGTAGTAGTAGTAGTAGTAGTAGTAGTAGTAGTAGTAGTAGTAGTAGTTGAGGGGCTAGATATAGGCCGTGAAGCCTTTTGACGCCCCATCGTAATGTGTTGCCATAATTATATAGGGTCTTGTCTAGCTTTTGTCTGCTGTACAATGAAGCTACTTTGTGAAGGCGTAGTTGGAGACCTCAGAGCTATGACTATGAGTGTCTGCTATTCCGTCCTCGCTTTTAATACAGTGTGACTGTGACGAGAGAATGGTAATACTAATATTTGCAAACGTCGAAGTAATAATTGTGTGTACATTCAAGCCCCAAACAGTTCTTGTAATCCTAATTGCAGGGATATGCCACTGAATTTATGAATTGCTTTCTCTCTCTTTAATACTATTAATGCTATCACGAGAACTTGATTGATTTGTGTTTTATAGACTGTAATTAGTGTGCACATCCAAGGGAAAACTTGGACCAAGTCCAAATAAACAAAAATTGATATATATATATATATATATATATATATATATATATATATATATATCACAGAATGAATCAAATCATAGTGCACATTGCAAAATTAACAGCATGCTTTCATAACAAATCATGCATATGTTGTAACTCATTTAAATTGACCTAATAAAGCATTGCAACACTCACATAATTTCATCTTTGAACAAGTTACTTGAAATCAGTGTCAGGGACCTTGTCCACGTTTACCCTTGGACGCTCACAATTATACATGTACTTTAAAGCTATGTTGAAGCTATGTCATGTCTCCCTTTAATGGTTGATACTAAAGTATATATATATGGATCTATGTGTTTATCATCAACTTTATGGCTGGTTAATGACTAATGTGTAAACTGGATGCACTGGACACTACTACTCGCATTGAGACTGAACAGACATTCCACCTCACAAAGTGTCATCATGCATCATGGAATACAAGACCCAAAAATCCTGTGGTGATAGTTCATGTGCATATTCTCTTTATTTTTTCAGAGGAGCAGATGAAGGCAAAAGTTTGAGGATCCAATACACCAAACACCTGACAAACATGAGGCAAACAGAAGTCACTGGTACTTCCACTGACTCGGTGTACAAGCCCTCCTGGAAGTTTTCTAACAGTTTGGATGCATTCCTTCGTCCCAACTGCACCACCCAAAAGGGTGTTTCCAACATGGTAAGTTTGAAAAAAATCTTACCATGTTCTGTCCACTAATGATAGCTGTCTCTAGTGGAATAGTACATTCACTTAAAGTTCAAGAGCCAATTTGAAATCACAAGTTTGGCCTCTAAATTCCCACTTGCCCAAGAGTAAACATAATCCTATACAAAAATTACAGTGCTATGCATGAAAACCAATCTCAGGACCAATGTTACCACATTCCGACAACCAGACTAGCAGCATGACGCATCACATCACTCTCCCAAAGACAAGCTGCTCCTGCCAGGGTACCCCACTCTCTCCATTCACATACACTTTGAGGATCTTCTGTAACAGTGTGAATGCTTTCCTTCGTCCTAACTGCACCACCCGAAAGGATGTTACCAACATGGTAAGCTTGAAAAAATCTTACCATGTTCTGTCCACTAATGATAGATGTCTCTAGTGGAATAGTACATTCCCTTAAAGTTCAAGAGCCAATTTGAAATCACAAGTTCGGCCTCTAAATTCCCACTTGCCTAAGAGTAAACATAATCCTATACAAACGTTACAGTGCTATGCATGAAAACCAATCTCAGGACCAATGTTACCACATTCCGACAACCAGACTAGCAGCATGACGCATCACAGCACTCTCCCAAAGACAAGCTGCTCCTGCCAGGGTACCCCACCCTCTCCATTCACATACACTTTGAGGATCTTCTGTAACAGTGTGAATGCTTTCCTTCGTCCTAACTGCACCACCCGAAAGGGTGTTTCCAACATGGTAAGTTTGAAAAAATCTTACCATGTTCTGTCCACTAATGATAGCTGTCTCTAGTGGAATAGTACATTCACTTAAAGTTCAAGAGCCAATTTGAAATCACAAGTTTGGCCTCTAAATTCCCACTTGCCCAAGAGTAATCATAATCCTATACAAAAATTACAGTGCTATGCATGAAAACCAAACTCCGGACCAATGCTACCACATTCCGACAACCAGACTAGCAGCATGACGCATCATAGCACTCTCCCAAAGACAAGCTGCTCCTGCCAGGGTACCCCACCCTCTCCATTCACATACTCTTTGAGCTCATTCCTCACCTGCATTGCATGCAATTGGCTCTTATTGCCAGCCTGCCGAGCACGACCTTGAAATCCAGCTTGCTGGTTTTGCCGCCAGTCTCCAGGCAGGACATCATGAGTGACATTGTTTTCTCTGTCCATGAAACATGGAGCAGCAAAAACATTGTTCTTCTTGGCAAGAAGACAGTTGTGAAGTGCAAGGCAAGCCTTGGTTACAGTTGCGGCATTTTCAGGTGTCATGCGTATAGCATGTTGGAGGACCCCAAAGCGAGCACCCAGTATGCCAAAGGCACTTTCAGATGTCCTCCTAGCCCTTGACAATCTGTAGTCAAATATGCGCTGTATTCTTTGCTCAGCCTCTGCATCTTCACCATCTTCTGAGTTTTTTGTTCCAATACTCCGAAATGGGTATGGCTTTATCAGGTATGGCTTCAGGGGGAAGGCATCATCTCCTACCAAGAAAAAAGGCACAGGATCCTTTCTTCCAGGAAGTGGTGCAGGATCAGGGATGCCAAGAGTTTCCTTGTCCAAACCCTTCATCATTGGAGAAATTTTTCTTCCATTCTGCAGGGGAGGTGGGGACCTGAAAATTAAAAATAAAAGTGAGTACAGTGCATTTGAGGAGATGGCTGCAATACCATTCCACTCCTGCAGAAGACTAGTTAACAAAAGCTTAGATGATAATTAGATTTTCTCTGCTCATGAATATTCATCATGTGTTTCAGACTGATCAGGCTGACCAGACTGAAGGTCCACAGTATATACATCTCCTCCTGAGCAAAACCCAAAGCCCGCAGTCTGCTGCAGCCTGTGATGACCTGACCACTGAAAAGGAATCAACCCAGTCACCTCCATCACTAGTACCAGCTGAGCTGCCAAGGCAGGCCACAAACAAAAGGAAGACAGATTTTTCATCTCAAGCTCTGGGCCTCCTGAGAGAAATGGCAGATTCAAGAGCGAAAAAATCTAGAATGGAAAAATCTACTGAGGATGCGTTCGTCGAATACATAGTGATGCAGCTGAAAGAACTCCCCCCTGAGAAAAGGGGACCTGCCCAGAGAAGAATGCTGGAGGTGCTATGGGATTTTCAGAACGATGGCTCATCGTGAACAGAAATGAAAACAGCTTAATAATTCCATATTAATTCATGAACAAAGGGTGGGGGAAATTCATGAACAAAGGGTGGGGGATTTTGTTCAATTGATTTGTCTTCACTCTTGACCAGCAATTGTGGAGGATATATCAGGGCCAACAAGCAGTATGAATACACATGTACTGATTTATCATTTTATTATTGTTGGCATGCTGTATGACTTTTTCTTACCATTTCAAGTGTTGTTGAATCATATGAGGATGCATAGTTGTGCAATTAAACATCCTTGTCCTACTATGTTTTGGTTGTTACTAGGTATTTGTACAAGTTTGTAAAATCTGGGGCAGCATCAGGGCTAGATTTTTCTCTCTTCATGTTGATGGTTAATAGAGACTACTTAACATGATTGCTAGGAGCATAAAGAGACTCATTGCTACAGCTATTCAAAACATAATGAACAATCTGCCTAATATCCTAGAACAAGAAACTAGAAAACTAGGCCTAACAGTGAATTTGCAGAAAACTTATATAGTATTATTTAGAAAGGGAGGTCCCATGAAGAAACACAAAAAATGGCTTTACGAGGGTATTTTCGTATTTAAAAAGCACTGAATCGAAGAAGAAACAAGACTGACTTTGACACTAAAGTTACACCTACTGTGTCAATGAATTAATCATATTAGTTTGTCTTGTACATGCCAAATGGCCTTTCACAAATAAACTGTTCTGTTCTGACCAATCTGCCAGTGCATCACCCAGCATAAGTAAAGCAAGAAAAGAAGCATGCAGTGAGTCATTTGCTTGTTCAAAGATTCAAATTGGTATCTGTGCACTGAAGCCAATAGTTAACATTATGAGAATAGGGTCAAAAACTGCATGCATTGTGTTTACTCTCACCTTCAAATACACATTCCTCAGGTTGTCGTAGATGGCCTTGCAGGTATCCAATACAATGGATCTGATGGTATTGTCGGAGACCCGGAATAAGTACTTCAGGTCTGTGAAGGTGTTGCCTGATAAATAAGAAATGAAGCAATCAAGAAATGTCTTTCCTCCGAAACACCTAAATAAATTATTGTGGTAATACAATATAGTAACTATAGAACTCTCTCCCAGAGCCTTTGAAAGCAGCTGTTTCTCTCCAGCTTCAAAAGAGGACTAACGTAGACCTGAGCAAGTAGTAGTTTGTTTAAATGTGTTCATACCAATAAAGTTGTACACACACATACACACATACTCATACGTGCTCACACATACATACATATGCATGCACGCACGCACACACACACACACAATATATATATATATATATATATATATATATATATATATATATATATATATATAATGGATGCACAGTCTCTATTACATCACAATGCTGTGCGACAGATAAAGATGAGATTATTTCATCTCATCTCTTCATACATCCATACATATGCACGCACGCAAGCAAGCGCGCACACACGCACGCACGGAGTTACAAATTAATTTAAATCAGTTCTAATCATGATTAATATTAACTTACCAGAACCATCTATGAAGCATCTATGAAGCAGTTCAGCAACAGCACACACTATGCACAGTCTCAAAATCCTACAAGCATTGTGAAGCATAGATCTATGAAGCAGTTCAGCAACAGCACACACTATGCAGTCTCAAAGTTCTACTACATGTAGCATTGTGAAGCATCTATGAAGCAGTTCAACAACAGCACACACTATGCAGTCTCAAAGTCCTACAAGCATTGTGAAGCATCTCAAAGTCAGTAGAAGTACTACATGAAGGTCAAAAGTTCAGTTCGAGGCTGGCACCCGGCTCTCTTGCTTTTTCATGAATGATTTTTTCTTTAAGGTATAAAAAAATTTCACGTCATTTTTTGAAAAATCTTAGTTTTTCTGGACGATCGTAGCATCATAGCAAGCATGTCGAAACCGAAGCATGCTACGCCTAAATCGTAGAACTTGGCAGGTGTGCACAAATATCCATGTACAGTAACATTACACATGTGAAAGTATCATAATTTTTTTTTGCGTTTCTGTGAGGGAGCAGAGAACTGTTTTGAATTGTTCTTCAGGGTTGAAAACAGGCTGATCTTGACAAACAACTCTGTTACTAGTGACTGCAAGGGACAACCACCAGGACGAGGACAGCAAAGCTTGTTCACCAAGTCTGCCTCCAGTTCTTGCCCAAGCGTAGCCCTGACATATCTGTGGTACATGCAGCGTCCCACTTTGCTTGCATATGCAGAGCTCAGCTGCTGCACCACTGCGAACAGTTCTTGACTAGGCACTATCAGCCCCTCACCTCTGAGCTTATCATACTGTTTGTGACTCAAGAAAATTTCATGTGCAGCTCCACTTTTAACTCCTCTTAACTGATCATGGCAGCCTTCACAAGTTTTCTCACCGACTCGTCTTGCAATATATCCAGCGATGTAAAATAAGACAGCAGTTTCGGTGGAGCACAAAACAGGATCCTCCCTTGCACCCTCTGTTGGACCAGGTGGGTTGGTGATAAGCCATGTCAACTGGGTCTCGTAGTCAGCTTCAGAAAAGGGTACTGGGTCCACGACGCATCTCGGTTCAGGCGCTGGCAGAGTGTCGGCGGAAGCTTGGTGATCACAAAATGAGGTAAGGGTCAGGAGAAACTTATCCGCATCCTCATGACAGTTGCTTCCATGACCTTGAAGAAGAATCGCATCCACCATGGCGGCTTGAATTGCTTGCCGGAACTCTCTTGCATTGGGGTTGGCTCGGTTCCCGCCCTTGCTTCCTCGAATCACAGAAAACAAGTTCTCCACACAGTCTTGATTCAAACGCTGAGTGAACAGAGAGTGAACATTGTGATTGTTGTGAAGATCCTTCCACAGCAAAACAAGAGCATTAATGTCCATGATCCATCCATTCAGACACGGCAACTGCTTTTTTGATTTGCTGTTCACTGTCTCTAACCAGGCTAGCATCTCCTCCAGAAAGACCCAGTGTTCTGAGGTTTCTTGCAACGCATTCCGCATTTTCTGGTTTGATGTGAATGATGCGCTGTTGAACGTGTTGAACAGTCGGTCGAAGTTTTCCACAAACGTTGCTGTTGTCTCTGCCTCTGGTGGAAGAGCGTTCAGGTGGCAAAGGGTTTCCAGGCCAGCGGCTACAGTGTGAGAAAGCACCTGCGATGCATACTTTACCCGCATGGCTGCAAATGGGGGCATGTAGATGTGTCTGTATGTAAGCTTTGGGGCCATCTTGTATTTGTTCTTGCGATCCAGCTTGAAGAATGTTACAATGTGATCCCAAGACACTTCCACATCATCAATAGTGAAACCCGTGTTTCGCAAATTATTGCGAATGTTCTTCAGAAGGTGAGGAGGGTCGTACATGACGAAAATGTGCTTACCATCCACTTCCATGTACGGCTTGTCCTTGGTTGCACCGAGTAGGATTTCCAGAACGCATCGGTTGTTGGACCCCTGGTCTGCTATAATGACTCTCACTTGTAAACCCTTCTGTTTAACTCTCCAAAGACCCTCCAACATCAACTTCTGTAGCTGTTTGCTTTCGATCGGCCCGCTGGAGAGGAAATAACCGATTGGCTGTTTCCAGGAGTGTGTGATCCCCTTCAACATGAACACAGTTGCATGGTTAGCGGCGTACTCAGTTCTGGCCCCTTCTCCGAAATCCTCAACTCCCTCAACCTCGTCTCTTTCAACGTTATATACCATGTCCTCCTTTATGGACATTTCATCCACGACCAGAGCACAGATATTTGAAGCTTGTTGCATCGTCTCAAGTTTCTGTTGTAAGGAGCTGAGGACATTGTCGTTGAAGCCTGGGTACACCTGCACTTTTGCCTTCGTCCTTCTGAGAGCTGTAACACTTGGCAGAGCAAATATCTTTTTAACTAGTCTGTATGCTTTTGGGCTCGCGTGGAATAACGCAAGGGCAACACTCTTGTCTCGTGCTAGCCACCTTCTCTTTTTCTTGCTTCCCATGTGGATCCTGGATGAAACAAACTCTAGTGCAGGACCAGACAAATACTGGGAAATCCGACTAATTAGTTCTTCTTTCTTTTTTATTCTCTGATGCCTACTTGCAGACTTTGGGTTTCTTGGGCGTTTCTCTCTTTTTGTTCCTCTCACGATAGAACTTTTTTTGCCACCGTTTCTTTTCCCGCTTGAGGTACTCTTCACTTGTATTTTTCTTTGCATCAGCATCTCCTGAAACATAAACAACTCTCTGCTTTACTCTAAATAAGAAACCAACAAACAGATCAAGTGACTCCTGTATACACCACTATACATGGTTATAACAAGAAGAGCAAAGCCCATATGACTCACATGCTTGACCTTGACCTTTACATGACCTTGACCTTCAGGTGACCTTCAAGGTCAAACAACTAAACCTAGCAATGACATCATACACTAAGAACTGCTTTACACATTTTTCCTACCAAAATACATGTGACCTTGACCCAAGGCCAAGGTCATGCAACACAAAGCTGTTAATTCAAGACATAGGAAGCACAATGGTGATTATTGGCACTTTCTACCATGAGATATGATCATATGGTCACTTTTAGTGGTTCACTACCCCATT